>PISW01007651.1:0-60062 GCA_004023785.1 Mungos mungo
GGGGAGAGGAAGGGGGAAAGAGAGCGGGGATGAGTGAGGGACACGGATCAAGGGAGACTATTGAATACTGGAGACGAACCATGGACTGAGGGGGGAGGGGGAGGGAGGGAAGGGGGATGGTCATGGTGGGGGGCACTTGTGGGGAGAAGCACGTGGTGTTATATGGAAACTAATTTGACAATAAACTATTATAAAAAAATAAATAAAGCTTTAACATCTAAAAAAAAAATAAATAAAAAAATAAAAAGAGTTAGGAGATCCCTAAAGTAAAGAATCTCTATTTAACAGAATTTCTAAAAGCATATCTTTAGACATGATAAATGAAAAGATTTTCCAAGATCTGGATGTACTTTACAAAATGAAAACAGAAAATATCAAATTAATTTTTATATAATTTGAATGAAAAGTATAAGTTCAGTTCTGTTTCCTTCGTGTAGGGTATTCTCTAATACTCAGATATGGCATAAAAAGACATTTCTTAATAAGTGACCTTGTGGGATTTAGTTTATTGTAAGCAGGTTGAAGATTTGTTTAGCCACTTTCACAGAGGATATGTCTAAATACATAACTACTAACTGCAGCTCCCGGTTATTTTATCACTTTGGTGAGCCCATTGTTTTGTATCTATGATCATACTTCATGCCCACTACAGCCTTGCAGGGTAAGCCCTAAGTGCCCACAATTAGTAACAGCAGAGGCAGAATAGTGAGCCAAATCTCTCTGGCTTCAGAGCCTATTGCCTTTCTTCAATGGAAGGGTGTGATCCTTGGACTTCTTCACATTTTGTTGCTGATGCTAGAGGGTGCAATTATACTGTTCCTGGAAATACTTCTTGTAGGTCACTTTTAGAGATACCATGCGGGGCTGAGCCAAGTGAATCACATGTCTGATGTAATCTGGGAATTCTAGCATTCTTATGTAGAACACAAGAATACCATTTATGGTATTATTCAGTTTCTTTTTGTAGAGCTCCACTTAACCAATTCAGAACCCAAAGCTAAGAAATATTTTTTTCTGGACAGGTAGGTATTCTTTTATCAGTTCACAAAAACTGTGGAATTTGTGTTTCCCATTTTGCTCTGGCTACCAGGATGTTAAGACCTGAATTTTTAATCTCAACTGCAATAAATAAGTGGCTTAGACTGTCTCCTACTAAAATCATCACTTTCTTTTCACCACCTTTATTACTTGTTCTCTTGTCCCCTAGGTTTGTGACACCATCATTCCTTTTTGGAAGTAGGCAGAGCATAGTTAGAAAATGAAATATGTGTAATAATGAGTTGAGCTAAGTACTTAATACATTGGTTATATATTACATTTTCACCCACAGATCGATCTTCAGACATTCCTCACTCTCACAGATCAGGATCTGAAGGAGCTGGGAATTACGACTTTTGGTGCCAGGAGGAAAATGCTGCTTGCAATCTCAGGTGAATATAAATGCTCATACTCATATTTTAAAATCTGAACCTCTGCCAGTAGCCTCAGCCACTGGGGCTAGTTCTGTCCACCAACCACTTGCTTACTATGCTGGCACCTTGTGGTTGTGGTTCTTGAGTCTTTTCCCACTAACATTGTGACAAATGTTGAGAACACCCTACTCCTTCCTCAAGGCATTGCCTGAAAACCTGCCTTGACAATGTCGTTCTTTAAAACAGATCTCTTCAGAAAGATCTAACCAAAATTGCCCTTTGCAGAACGTACGAATGGGGGACAAGTTGAATACTCCTTTTGTGGTTGTGTTAAGCAAATATCATTGGGTTAGTGAATAATTATTCTGGATTAGATGTCATGTTTCAAATGCATGTATCCTTGCATACCAATTGAGATAATTGCACCAGAGAAAGAATGATCCTTGGAATAGCTGGAATCTAACAGTATTGTCTTAATGCTTTTCAGTTTTTCCCAACTTGTAGTAGAATCTATGAGTCAAAGAAGGGTGTCGTATCCGGAATATAGTCACAGAATGAAGGAAAATAATGCTGTCTGTCTCCCAGACCACTTTTTTGTGCACTTATTGCATGTTCTATGTATTAGAAAATGCTCTATGTATATTTACTGGGTACCTGCCAATTATGAGGAATTGAACTGCATGATAATGTGTAATCTGTAAGTACATAAACCGTGTACCTCCAAAAGATATATAGAGAAATATGAGGAAGAAATTTTAGGGACAAAAAATGAGGTTACTTTCTGAAGAAGTTCTGACAAAGTTCATTAATGTCAATGTTACATGTCTACCACTTTTTCAAAAAGAGACACCAAGGGCAGAAGCCAAGTGTCAGGTGTGGTGGGAAAATGACTTTGCCATTTCAAAACATTGATTTTGCAGGTTATGCCTTTGTGAAGCTAGCAGTGGCATTTAACCAGTGCAAGTCCTTTTCAAGCAACATTCACTAATCACATTAGCAAATAAAATGAAAACCTCAGTCGTTTTCCATTTTATTTTAGCAGGAGATTGAATCCCCCTCCCAACTCCTCAAGAAAATCTTATATACAGATCTAATTTTAGCAGATATAAGCAGAGCAGTTTTGAAATAAGGGTGGAAATTCAGCCATTGAGCAGACTGTTAGGCTCCTGCATGGACAGAGTTCTACACGCATCAGTTTGAGGCGTCTTCTTCCATCCTGTGTACCCAAATGGTTGCATTAATGGAACTCCACAGGGCAGATGCTTTTTCTTGTTCATAAGATCAGCTTGGTAGAGTGTAAAGAACACTGTCTTCAGATAAAGAGATCTGGGTTTTCCTCTGCCAAGTCATTAGTCCTTGGGTGAGTTTCCAAACCTCTTTGGTTTTGATTTCTTAACCACGAAGGTGGATTGGAATAGATGATTATGTAAGGTTACCTTCCATTTCTGAGGTCAGTCCCGTGGTATGTCACCAGGTGTAGTGGAAATAACCTACAGTTTTATCTGTGTGTGTTATAAGCAGTATATTCTTTTGTTCTTTTTTTTTTCCTACTACCTCTGGCAATAGGATAGTTTTCAACCTGTTTACTCTAAAGCTCAGCCTTAAAGGGCTATTTCTAGACCCAAATTAACTGTGTGTGTGTGTGGGTGGGTGGGTGGGTGTGTGTGTGTGTGTGTATTCAATTCTTTTATTAATTTAAAAAAGAAATGAATAAACCATTTGAAATAACTCACATAATCACCAAGCCTGTAGTATTAAAATATGGTTGTGGGACAACACATTATACCAGAGAAATATATGTTCTAGAATTTGATAATTTTTCACTAGAGATTCATAGAATATCAGTGACCATATAATGAAAATTAAGTTCTTTCTTTGTGCACCCACACTTTGTAAAGCTTCCAGAAACAGGCATATCTCTTTAAATCATCAGGACCTTTATTTTGGAACACATTTGTGATGTATTCCAGATGGGTTTTGAGGAGTAGTGTTGGAGGGGAGGGGTTTTGAAGCTTCTTTAAAAAATTGTTTTCTCCAGTCATCCTCAGTGTGGTTCTGTTGAGATTACATACTATTTCTTTAGACCACCTTTCTCAATGGGGTTCACAGGTCTTCTTGCTTTTAAAGGGAATTAGAGGCTCTGAATGTTCTGCACAGTGTGAAGTATTTGATTATTTTAAGGATGTTTTTGCCTTACTTTGTTGAGTGCATTTGTTTGAACCTGGTAAATTGTTTTCTTTGCAAGTAAAAAGTTTTTATTGAGAAACCCTTCATCAAAAACCTTCTTTTTCCAATTCAACTCATCTGATAACAAAGGCATCCATTTCTAGTCTCAGAAAATTCCATTTCCAGGGGTGGATGCAGAGTAGTAGCTGGGCAGCTTTTACTCCTTTTTGTCTTGCAGTTACATAGTTTGGTTAGGTATAGAGTTTGCTCAAAATTCCTTTTAAAATTTTTATAGATTTTTAGTCTGTGATTAGGGCTGCTCTTTCATTATAGTTTTATTCTGTTTTTAATCTTGGGCCAGAAGACATTTCTTTTAATGTCATAGAAGGAGATGAGATTTATCTCTCATATAGATGAATCAGAGGGAAAAATGATCTTTTTTTCAAACCTGTGATTTTTTTTAAATTCTTTGATTTTTCTCAGAGTATTTTAGTGAGTGGTTAACTAAATGTACAGGAACAAAGTAAAAGGAACTTTAGCATCCTATTGACAAGCTTCCCACCATGGCCTCAGGTAGATCTAACATTTCCCGACCTATTCTTTTAGTTTGTGACTCTGTTCAGACCCGCAACAAGATCCTGAGAGCTGCCAGGATTGTGTGAACCTTGGAATTTCAAAGAAAAAGGTTGGTATTTTCCCAAACTATCTCTTAGGCTTACTTGAAAAAAAAATCAGGAAAGAGTTTACTTTTTAATGTAAAAAACAACAACAAAAATAAAGTCTCTTCAGTAGGACTTGATCTTTGTTAATCTCTCTAGAAGATTTATCTCTGCTTCACATTTGGAAATGGATACCTTAGAAATCGTATCTTTAGGGAATGGCCAAATTCCTTCATGATCATTTTATTCTTTCAAAAATCTAGTTGATGTGGCTTTTCAGAATAAAGTTTTCAATGTCTTTTTAAATAATGTGTTTGTCTTCAGTGGCCAATTTCTTCAATTGTGCATGTGACATGTGCTAGGGGAGACACATTCCTATTCCCTCTCTATAGTATGGGAATGTTCTCCTGATTCATGTGTTATTCTCTCAGGAGAAAATGGAGGCCAAGACAGTTTTCTTATTAGAACGTAATAACACTTTCATAGGCTGTGTACTTACTAGGATTCATTTATTCTTAACTTTCCTATAGTTGCATTTAAATATAATAAATTTTGTCTTGATTTCTAAATTTCTGTGTTTGTTTTTTAAAAATGATACATGTGTTCAACTTTTAGTAGCAATGTCATTCTACAGTGTTTCTACAGGGATTTGAAACAATAGCCATCTGTAAGCATGCCTGCATGCATGTATCTTCCTTATAAAGATACCTTCCTTGCTATTCCAGAGTTTTAAAGCTATTTTATTCTATTTAAAAAATAAATTTGATATAGTAAAATACAAAGTACAGCCCTGTTATCTGGCATTCCTGAAACTACCAAGTTTTCAAATTTGTATTCCTAATGCCTTGGTTGGTCTTCTCTACTTGATGGATGGATCACTTGAGTCCAGGTTCCAGGGCATGGCCTTTGCATAGGCAGGCAGAGTTTCATTCTGTCACTTAACAGCTGTGTGGATAGGTTACTTTGTCTATTTTGAAAACTCAGTTTCTAATCTAAAGTGGAGAATGGTATTATCATCTATTCCTTAAGGACGACTTAAATGGGACAAAACAAATTGTAAAGTGCTTGTTGTTACAATCGCTACTAAATCACTTATTTTTCTTCTCCCCTAAGATCTAACTGTGAACAAAAGAGAGATGTCTGCGCTTGTGCATCACCTTTATGAGGCAGATGTTTACATTTTGGAAGGCAGTGGGGTGAAGGGTTAAGGGTGTTGGTTCATGTTCCAGAACTTGGGAGATAAGTGCACATCTGGCCATATGGCTTTCCTTAGCCACCTGTGACCATGCTGAGTCTCTTGTTCTCAGCTGCAGCACCAATGTAGCCATAGTTTATGCAACCTCAGAATTGGAAAGGGGATTGTGTGTATGATTGAAAAAGTTCTGAGTACTGTCCAAATGCACATGCTTAACCACTGCCTCCACACCCCTCAAAAAAAAAAAAAAAAGACAACTTTAAACACTTCAACTATATAATCCTGTTATTAGATACTTGCATTTGGTGGCCATCAGAACCCTAATATCCAGAGTCTGCTAATTCTCATTACTTTGTTCATTAGCAAGAGTTACATCTGCTGATTTGAGGATTTGTAAATATATGTGGTGGGGGTGGGAAGGAGCAGTGTTGCATAGGGATAAACAAGGTGAGCTCCCTCTGTTAATTTTTTACCTTTGTGGTTAATAATTTCTATTTGAGAAAAGACAAAGTAAACAGTGTTTTTCTAAGTACTTTGGTTTCTTTACAATTAAAATAAAGCATCTCAGTTTTCCCTGAGAATTTGGGTTAACTGTTAGTTATTTTCAGTTGTATTAATTTTCTAAACCTTACTGTTTTTCCTAAGTTGATTATTCAAGGAAAAGTGCTGCTGATACACTTCTTCATATAACTCTTTCTGACTCAAAAAGCAGAGACATCAGTGGAGCCGCTGGGCTGTGGCTTAACACTTCAGAGTGCTCTCCTCCATTATTCTCATGTTTCTGTGTGAGATCTTCGTTTCATGTCCGACTTTAATAATCTAATGATGGCTGTGTTTGACATGGATGAGTTCAAGAGCTGTAATAATTTTCTGTGTCATTGATAATACATCCTCTCATATGCCTTTCACCAGCTTTGATGGCCCCCCTCCCTTTGCCTCTGAAATGACATTTCGGATAGTTCAAACTGTAAAATTTGTATATCTGGGATATAGAGGGTTCTGAGAAGGACACATCTCCCAGATAATTTACAAACTGCAATAAAAATGATTTGCTGTCCTGGGTTCTCCTGCTACGAACATGCTCCATTTGATATCAGACCTTATAGCATTTCAGAAATGTTTTGAGTGGCAATGAAAACTCTTCCTTTTGATACTAGTTTTGACTTTCCCTCCAAAACCATACTATGTCACCATTTTCTGAGCTCTACTGCCATGTCCCATTGAGCTTCTTCATTGATCTCCTAACAATTCTCCCTTTTTCTTTCTAGAACTAAATAAAAATCGAAGAAAGCTTTTTGAACCCCCAAGTGCACACACCTCTTTCCTGGAAGGCGGAGCAAGTGGGAGGCTACCCCGTCAGTATCACTCAGACATTGCTAGTGTCAGTGGCCGCTGGTAGCAGTACCCTCCAGGTGCACACCACCAACTCTGTCAAGTTGGACACAGGAGATCTGTGAACTGCCTTCACTGCACACCATCCTCAGTCCTCTGGGTGTCTGGTATCAGGACCAAAGCGTTTTATTCACACCTGAACTTAGTGCCAAAAAGGAAGAAAAGAGAGGAGATGATCTTTTGTCATCATACAGACTGCCACATTTGGATGACTATTTTTTTAATGGCAATCGGACAGAATTTGCAATTTGAGGGTAGGGCTTTATTTCCTGTTTCTATTTACCTAAATAACATATGCACTGATTTTTTTTACTTAAAATGAAGGATTAATTGACATCTGGGATGCCAGAAAACATAGAGGTTTGTTTGTTTGCTTGTTTTGTTTAGGTATTTGGGGACTTAAAAAAATAATCAAAATGGGATTTTCTGGTACTGCTTTACAATAATTATTGAGGTCTTTCAGCACTTTACACTTTCTAATTTCTTATCCTGTGGAAATTATCCCTCTTTCTCTCATTTTCATGTCACCTGATGTATTGGTACAAATGAGATTTAGTCATACTTTTCTGACTGTCAAATTTTTATTTGAAATGGTACTGGATTATTAGTTTTATGCAAATATTCTGTGACTTTGGGAAATGTTAATGGCTCCACTTGGTTCTGGACCAGTTCTGTTCATTGGTGTCAACATACTAGAAACAATTAGCAATGAACCTATTTCACATAACAGGTGCGAAGAAAGACCAAGTGAACTTTGCAATATTAACCCTTTGCAGTAATCATATTTAGCTGTTGCCTGTATTGCTAAAATGATTTTAATGGTTGTCTCAAGGCAAAGGGCTATTCTTTAGTATACTGCCACTAAAGGACACTTATTTATATCAAACTTTTATTTTTAGATATTATAAGCATACCATACATAACTGATTGAATTGATATCTACTAGAGTTTTATGGTAGAGAATGAATGGCATTCAATAACTGGAGCCCTAGATTGTCACTTTATTTAAAAAAGACAAATAATCATCTGACAAGACAGCACTGTTGCCATTAGGAGAGAAATAAATTGCTATCATTATCATGTACACACTAGCTGTGCTCCATATGGTCACAGAACTTTCTAAAACCGTATCTGTCTGCTTGAAGTAGACTTGTGTTTGTTGAGAATGGAAAGGCTTTTTTTAAGTTTCCGGGGTGACAGTTTATAAAAACAGCTGAGTTCCAAAGGAAAGCAAAAAACAAAAAAGGAAGGAAGGAAGGAAGGAAGGAAGGAAGGAAGGAAGGAAGGAAGGAAGGAAGGAAGAAAAGAAAAGGACTATTTTCTAAGTGGCTAGACTCATTGTTACTATCTTATACTGTGAAAGTCCAAGAAGTCAGGCAACATTGTTTCTTAGGTCTTTTGAGACATCTTATTGTAGATGAATGAAAGGTTTTCAATCCATGAAGAAAATCACTAAGTGCCTCTCTTTCTTCAAAGCAATATTATTTCCAAGTGTATTAATTTGTTGGAAAACTTTCCCACAGGAAAGGTTGTGAATTGCCTGTACTGTAATGAGTTATTTATGTTCAGTATTCAAGCCTTTGTACATGGACATAAACCACTGTCATATAGTCTCAGCAGAATGCATTACATAAGTATACATAATAATTGAGGACTTTCATACAAATGTGGGATCAGACGGATTCACCAGACATTTTTCCATGACTAAGTCTTACCATTAAAGTAAGAAAAAGAGTTGAAGAGAAGTTTTACACACAGAAAAAATTTCACTTTAAAAAATAATATTGGTAACCTAGAAGGCATAGACAATAATGCACCAGCCATAAAATTATGTCAGTTATAACATTACTAAGGGGATGCCCATTCCCAAACTAAATCTTACCTGCTTAAGAGAACTAGATTTGCCTTTTGCAAGTACAACAGAATCACCCTGTGCACATGTCCATTGTACACAGATCATCACATGGAGCTCCCTACCTTACCTGGCTGTATGAACACATCATGCTACACATTCAGCATGGGGTGAGCATTCAGACTTGATTCCTGTTGAACAGTTCATTGCCTTAAATTTTACTTAATAAGTCCTTCCTAAATAAATTTAAAAACAAACAACAACAACAAAAACCCTAATCATTTAGAGCTCTTTCCCCAGCTCTTTATCATGCAGTTGCAATAGAAGAAGATGGAATGAATTTGTAGTATTAAGTGGATACAGGTTTTATGAACAGTGCTTTGATGCTATGCCAAAGAGAAAACTGTCCCAATTAAACTAGATTCAATGGGGTGGCTAAAAATAAATTAAAACACTGGAAATTACCTTTCTCACTTTCTCTTGATGCAATGAAGGGAATATGACACTACAGTCTGTAGTGTTGTCAGTGTTATGTGGTGCACAAAACATTTGGATTATTTGAATAAATATTAATTTTTAATCAATCTGTGCCTTAATAGTGACCGGTTATCTGTAAATAGAGAACAGATACAGATGGTATTTTTGTGTGGGTTTTTGTCCATTTAGTGATTTCTTTTAATGAGAGATGGAATTAAACATTGAAAATGGGAATTTTTTCTAAACTAATCAATTGTTATATGAAAAATAAATTTATATAATCCCTTTGTATTGCTCTTGCTAGATAAATGTGTCTTTCTTTTAGGAAAAAAATCATTATGCATAAACATTATGCCTGTCTTTGTTTTCTAAGAAAGCTTTTTTTTTTTTTTGCCATTTTCAGCAGAATTGAAAGATGTTTCTGCAGTAGAATTGAGTTTGCACTTTCTCTCCTGTTGTTTTACATTGACATCCTCATTTTCAACCAGAAGTTAAGGTACTTTATTTTATCCAGGAAGTTCAGGACCAGTAATCAGTCATTTCTCTGGCCACCCACAGGTATATACAAAAAGAGAAGATTACAGAACAGGTTTTAGTATTATTCTTTCTTTGTTTATAAAGAGTCATATAGACTACTATCACAACCTCATCCATCAGGAGAGGAACTCCTTCCTAAAGTTATGCTGGGCTTCTTGACCCAGGTTCCTGTTCCAGACACTGGTCATGGTGCTGTCACACTGCACACTGAACACTTACTGCCCCCTACCCTGAATTTCTGTGTGAACTCATCCCCAGATGAAATCCTGAGATTTAGTAACTCTCAAAGAAACCCTAACCTTCCACTTAAAATGCTTCCGGAAATCTTTGCACTTGAATTACCTGTGCCAAAGCTTCTTTAAAAATGGACAGTCTTTTGAAAACTGAAATACTACCTATAACCCCAATAGTAAATTATTCATCCAATCACTCATGTATACATAGAGCTTAGTCAGTACCAGGCCCTGTTCTAGGAACATCAGTAAATGGAACATAAACCTTTGTTCTTTGAAGCGTATATTTGAAATGGAAAATGGTGGAGCTGACAGACTCTGGAAGATGGATTATTCCCAGCCTCAACACAGACCTCCATATATTTATGGCACCAGGATTTCTGTATGCCATCTAGAAAGCCCAGTTTCTCACAAAACTGCTGAAAGGACCAATCTTGCAGAAATGAGTCTGTGCTTTCAAATGCAGTATTTCTTTCATCTGCCTTGTGTTTTCAGAGGTTTACTGAGCTCCTCAAAAGAATTGTGGTCAAAAGGTTATGACCCACAGATTTATAGTTATACGATATGACCCATAACTTCTTAGATTTGACTCCAAAAGACTTCAAAGTATTTGGAAGTCAGGTTCACCTTGAAAGAACATGAGTTTGCTACAACTGAGGACACTCTGAGAATGTCGTAGTAGAGAATGAGGCTACCTAGATGATGACATACGTTGTTACTGACTTTGCTCCCCCTCACAAGAACAACTAACAACTATTCATGGACAAGACACCACTGAGAAAATATTAGAACACCAGTATCACACCACCCCAACACTGATAACTCCCTTACCTTACCCCCAAATAGACTCTAACAGCAGGCCCCACTGCCCAAGAATGTTACCCCAGTAGGGATGTCCAGAAACCCAAACCATCCTCAACAGCAAAACAAAAACAATCCAGTTAAAATAGGGCAAAACACCTGAATCTTTCCAAAAAAGACATATCAATGACCAAAAGATACACAAAAAAATACTCTTATCTCTAGTCATTAGGGAAATTCAAATCATAACCACAATGAGATATTGCCTCCTGTCTGTTAAAATTTCCATCTGCAGAAAGACAAAAGATGACTTTCATGTAGCCTAAGAAGATTCAGAATTCATCTTTTCCCTCAGGCACACCAAATCTATAGCTACGTATGGCTTTTTCCTTCTGAAAAAATACTGGAAACTAGATGAACTATTTATAACAAAGGACAAAAAGATCACATTGTAACATGTAGGAGAGGCAGAGACAGTGTCACCAACTTGGTGACACAAAGTAGGGAGAGATATCTCCCAGAGGAGTAAGGGGCTGCTAACTCACATTAAGGATCCTAACTTTGGTCTGTACCAAAGAAACAAGACCCCAAAACGTCTGGCTTAGAAAAACAATGGGATAATGTCTAAGGGATCCAAAGTACTATTGGAAACTGAGACTTCCATTTTAAAGGGTTCATATGTGATCTCACTTGCCTAGAGACTCAGTAAAAAACCTAGCAATTTGAAAGCTCTTATACTAAATTTGAAGGAGATTTAGTTGCTAGTCTAAAAGCATCTGCTGGAGGGGTGAGAGTTGATTATCACTCTGGATAAGAGGTGTTGGAGGATGCCAGTTTTGCACTCTTCACCTACCCTGGTAACATGAATCGGCAAGTTTAGACACACAATTCTCCTGCTTGCTAAGATAGAGGTTAGAGGTCATGGTGCTATCTTGTTGAAATATGAAAGAGTAGGCAGTGGTAGCACTCCCCTGCTTCCTGGCTGGGGCAGGTGATCATGATTGTGGCCTTCTCCCACTCCCTAGCTACAGTCTGCAACCACAGGTGGTTGTGACACTCCCCACACTCAATGGCTTGGACTGGTGTGAGTTGTCATGGCATTCTACATTGACAAAGCACTCTACTGCTGCATTCTGGAAGCCCATAGATATGTTCAGTCAAGGTATTTTCCCACTGCCTTCCTATAGCTGGCCAGCAAGTCCTTCCCTTATACTCTCCAACTATTTAGCTAAAGCCAGTGGGTTTGCAAAATCTACACAAAGATGCCTTATTACTGCCTGGCCTTTGTGGCCAAGGCTGTTGGCATTACTGAGATCCATAGTAATGTAAAAATCAGACAAATTTCAACACTCCACCATATCCTGTACCAGGCATTGCACAGACAGCACACTAAACACAACCCCAGTCTACCTAGGAAAAGGACTATTAGCCTGGAGGTTCAAACTGAAGGCAGACTTCAGGTTTCCTACACATCTAGAGCATATGGAGGTGCTTCCAGGGAATGTAATCAGGGAGACACTATTGTGCAATTTCTTGGACTCACTACAGCTTGATGAGATTTCCTAGAAAGTTTATACATTCATCTGGACAGAGTTTTGTGATGTCACCCAGGTAGATACCTCATGATCTCCTGATATGGAGGCCAGCATGAATTTCAATCGTAACCTCCAGGACTGTATATTTTTGCATACTTTAAACCTGCTGCCCTGAGGGTCTGGCTTCCAATTACCCTGAAACCAGGTACTAAATGGGATTCTACCCCTTGGAACACCCACAGTTTTCAGCACAATCTCAGCAATAAGGACATATCAAGAATAAATCACAATCACAAAAGTTCAAAAACAACCAAGAGCAAGGTTGAATGAGAAGCTTTATTACCTACACAAGGCCATTCCTTCAAGACAAAGGTAACTATTTTATCTAATATGTAAAAACAAAAACAGAGACAAAAAAAAATGAGACAACAGAGAAATATATTCCAAACAAGACAAAAACTTAGAAAGAGACCTTAGTGCTATGGAGATAAGGAATGTACCTGATAAAGAAGTCAAAGTAATGGTCATAAAAATGCTCACCAAAATTGGGGGAATAGGTGACCACAGTAAGAACTTCAACAAAGAGACAGAAAATATAAATAAAATACCAAATATAGGTCACAGAGCTGAAGAATGAAATAGCTGAACTGAAAAATACACTAGGTGATTCAACAGTCAATTGGATGAAGCAAAACTGATCAGAGAGCTAGTAGACTAAGCAACAGAACTTACGCAGGTAGAGCAGAAAATAAGACACCACCACCACCAACAACAACAACTTAGGGAACTTACAGGAAAACATCAAGTGGAGTAATATTTGCATTACAGGGGTCCCAGAAAAAGAGATAAAGGTGCAGAAATTGTATTTGAAGAAATAATGGCTAAAAATTTCCCTATCCTAGGGAAGAAAACAGATATTCAGGTTCAGAAAGTTCCAAGAGTTCCAAAAAAAGATGAACCCAAAGAGAGCCACACCAAGACATATTATAACTAAAAGATCAAAAATTAAAAAGAGTCAGGGCATCTGGATGGCGCAGTCAGTTGAGCGTCTGGCTTCGGCTCAGGTCATGCTCTCACGGTTTGTGGGTTCAGGCCCCACGTCAGGCTTTGTACTGACAGCTAGCTCATGAGCCTGGAGTCTGTCTTCAGATTGTGTCTCCCTCTCTCTCTGACCCTCCCCTGCTCATGCTGTCTCTCTCTCTCTCTCTCTCTCTCTCTCTCTCTCTCTCTCTCTCTCTCTCTCTCTCTCAAAAACAACACATAAAAAATTTTTTTTAATTAAAAAGAATCTTAATAGCAAGAGAAAAGCAAATTTTTATGAGTAAGGGAAATCCCATAAGGCTATCAGCAGATTTATAAGTAGAGTATTTGCAGGCCAGAAGAGGGTGGCATGACATATTCAAAGTGCTAAATGGAAAAAAAACTTCCAACCAAGAATATTTTACCCAGCAAGATTATCATTAAGAATTGAGGGAGAGGTAGATGTTTTCTGGATAAGCAAAAGTGAAAGGAGTTCATCACTACTAAACTGGCTTCATAAGAAACATTAAGGGAACTTCTTTAAAGCTGAAAATTAGTATGCCAACAAATAACAAGAAAATATATGAAAATAGAAAGCCTCACTGGGAAAGGTAAATATATAGCAAAGATAGTGGATTAATCACATATTAAAGTACTATGAAACTTGAAAAGTGTAGTGAAGTTAACTAAAACTATAGTAGTTAAGAGATATACCAAATAAAAAGATGTAAAAAGTGATATCAAAAGCATAAAAAGTTGATGGCAGGAATACAAATATAGAGTTTTGGAATTTATCAAATTTCAGTTACCATCAACCTAAAATTGACTTTTAGATACATAGGACAATATATGTGAACATTGCAAATGACAAAGCAAAATTTAAATACACAAAAGAAAATGAGAAATGTATCTAAATGTAACACTAAAGAGAGTCTTCAGGGGATGAGAGAAAGAGAAGAAACAGAGGAATTACAAAACAGCCAGAAAACAACAAAATAACAGTAAATACATACCTATCAATAATCACTTTACTTTTTAATGTTTACTTTTTCTTGAGAGAGAGACAGAGAGAGTGAGTGAGTAAGAGAGATAGAGAAGCTGGGGAGGAGCAGAGAGAGACACAGAATCTGAAGCGGGCTCCAGGCTCTGAGCTGTCAGCACAGAGCCTGATGTGGGACTCAAACTCAAGAACCATGAGATCATGACTTGAGCTGAATTTGGATGCTTAACTGACAGAGCCACCCAGGTGTCCCCTTTCAATAATCAGTTTAAATGGCCTAAATTTGCCGATCAAAAGATATGGAGTGATTAAATGGAGAACAACAAGAAATATCTATATACTGCCTACAAGAGATTCATTTAATAAGGACACTCACAGACTACAAGTGAAGGGATGAAGAAAAATATTCTGTGCAAATTGAAAAGAAAAGAAAAATATGGTTATATTTCTTTAAGACTAAAAAGCCTTTAAAACAAAGACTATAATAAAAACAAATAGGGGTACTACATAGTGATAAAAGGGTCAATGCAGAAAGAAGATATAACATATATAAATATTCATGAACCTAACACAAAATATATAAAGGAGGAGGACCAAAATATATAAAGAAAATATTAACAGAACAAACGGGAGAAATTGACAGCAACATAATAATAGTAGGGGATATTAACACCACACTTACATCAATGGGTCATCCAGAGGGGCGGGGGGGAAAGGAAATACTGGCTCTGAGCAACATGTTAGACCAGATAGACTTAATCAATACGTACAGAAAATTCCACCCCAAAGCTGTAGAATACACATTCTTCTTGAGTCCACATAGACCATGCTCCAGAATAGATCACATGTTGAGTCAAAAAACAAGTTTCAATACATATCAGAAGACTGAAATAATATGCAGCTTCTTTTCTAACCACAATGCTATGAAATTAAAAATAAATTATAAGAAAAACCCTGGGAGGAAAAACCCAAAAACTCATGGAGGGTAACCAACATGCTACTAAACAACGAATGGGTCAATGAATAAATCAAATAAGAAATAAAAGTATACCTGTGGACAAAGGAAAATGGAAACATAACATTCCAAAATATATGAGACACAGCAAACGCAGTTCTAAGAGGGAAGTTTATAGTGATACAAGTCTGCCTTAAGAAACAAGAAAAATCTCAGGACACCTGGGTGGCTGAGTCAGTGAGTAAATGTCTGACTTTGGCTTAGTACATGATCTCACAGGTTCATGAGTTTGAGCCTCATGTCGGTCTCTGCGCTGACAGCTCAAAGCCTGGAACCTGCTTCAGATTCTGTGTCTCCTTCTCTCTCTGACCGCCCCCTGCTCACACTGTCTCTCTCTGTCCCTCAAAAATAAATTTAAAAAAACATTAAAAATTTTTTAAATAAAATAAATTTAAAATTAAAAAAAAAAGATCCCTCATAAGCTTTCTATAGTTTTCATTATACAGATCTTTTATATCTCTGGTTAGGTTTATTCCTAGGTATTTTATTGGTTTTTGTGCAATTGTGAATGGGATCAGTTTCTTGATTTCTCTTTCTGTTGCTTCATTATTGGTGTATAAAAGTGCAACCAATTTCTATACATTGATTTTGTACCCTGCAACTTTGCTGAATTCATGGATCAGTTCTAGAAGGTTTCTGGCTGAGTCTGTTGGGTTTTCCATGTAGAGTATCATGTCATCTGTGAAAAGTAAAGGGTTGACTTCATCTTTGCCAATTCTGATGTCTTTTGTTTCCTTTTGTTGTCTGCTGATGCTAGGACTTCCAGCACTATGTTAAACAACAATGGTGAAGGAAATTAAAGAAGACACAAAGAAATGGAAAAAAAAAAAACATTTCATGCTCATGGATTGGAAGAATAAACATTGTGAAAATGTCATTACTACCCAAAGCAATCTACACACTCAGTGTAATCCCAATAAAAATTGCACCAGCATTCTTCTCAAAGCTAAGATAAACTGTCTTAAAATTTGTATGGAACCACAAAAGACCCTGAATTGCCAAAGTAATATTGAAGAAGAAAACCAAAACGGGAGGCATCACAATCCCAGATGTTAGCCTCTACTACAAAGCTGTCATCATCAAGACAGTATGGTATTGGCACAAAAACAGATACATAGACCAATAGGATAGAATAGAGAACCCAGAATTGGACCCACAAATGTATGGCCAACTAATTTTTGACAAAGCAGGTAAGAGTATCCAAGGGAAAAAGACTGCCTCTTTTTTTTAATGTTTTTATTTATTTTTGAGAGACAGAGACAGTGCAAGCAGGGGAGGGTCAGAGAGAGAGGGAGACACAGAATCTGAAGTAGGCTCCAGGCTTTGAGCCAGCTGTCAGCAGAGAGCCTGATGCAGGGCTCGAACCACAAATCGTGAGGTCATGACCTGAGCTGAAGCCGGATGCTTAACCGACTGAGCCACCCAGGCGTCCCAAGACAGCCTCTTTAACAGATGGTGCTGGGAGGACCTGACAGCAACATACAAAAGAACAAAACTAGATCACTTTCTTACACCATACACAAAAACAAACTCAAAATGGCTGAAGGACCTAAATATGAGACAGGAAATTATCAAAACCCTAGAGGACAAAGCAGGAAACAACTTCCTTGACCTCAACCGCATTAATTTCTTACTTGACACATCCCCAAAAGCAAGGGAATCAAGAGCAAAAATGAACTATTGGGGCCTCATCAAGATAAAAAGATTCTTTTTTAAAAAAATTTTTAAATGTTTTTTTCTTTTTTTTAATGTTTATTTATTTTTTAACACAATTTATTTTTTTAACATATGCAATTATTTTCCATCATTTACAATCCAGTAGTTACAATAACACTCCAAACCGAAAAGCAAAGTAAAAAATCAAAACCCCAACTTCTATTTCATGTAATTAGACTTATACAGAAATTAGAAGGTTAAGTAACAACTAGTTAATCACCTAATTTCACAGCTCTCTGAAGTGGCAGTCGTTATATAGCAGCTTATCTATGATACATTCAAGATAAATGATACAATTTATTACTTGTCCATAATCTAAAACACAGCCTGTTTAATACCTTTCCTAAATTCCACCTCTATACTAAGATATACTGGAGGTCCATGCAAAAAAGTAGCTACCTTTTATATAGGAAATGGATGACTAGTAAGTCTTTGGTGTTGTAAAAGCAACTTCATTTAAACGTAACCACCCCCACCACCAAAAAAAAGAAGAGAAAAAAAAAAAAGGTAAAGAAAATAATAAGGGAAAAACCCAAGACACACTTCCTAGGGGGAAAAAAACAGCATGTAATTTCTGTCCCTGGTGGAATGTATTAAATAAGCAAACACACTTGCCCATAAGCTAAAACACAGCCTGCTCAATACCTTTCCTTAAATTCCACCTCTATGCTACAATATACTTGAGGTCCATGCAAAAAAGTAGCTACCTTTTATATAGGAAATGGATGACTAAGTCTTTGGTGTTGTAAAAGCAACTTCATTTAAACATAACCATCCCCACCACCAAAAAAAGAAGAGGAAAAAAAAAGTAAAGAAAATAATAAGGGTACTACAATATAAAAATATTTAAAAAAAGAAAACCCTCTCACATGCATAAATGAAAGATTGCATACAAAGAACTCACATCTTTTCAAGCTTCAATAGTAAATATTCTGCTACTATGTGTTAAATACTGCATAGTTAGCCCAAGCTAAGATGAAACCACATCATGAATCAATAAGCATTTTGCATTTTCTTTCATTATCTACTCAAAGTCATGCCTACTACACCTCTAAACATTTCATTAAATCCAATTATACAGCAAACACTCCCAAAATAAACTTAGATTGTATTGCAGTTTCACTTAACAGTATATAAAATGCTGTGTTGTGACAGGTATCCACTATCCATCAGATACTGAATCAATTTATCTTAAGCACTACTAACTGCTTGCTTTTCTTGAAGCTAGATCATTCTGAAAATTTCCTGTTAGACCTATGAGTGCAAACATATGGTATCCGTCCTTCTCTGCCTGACTTATTTCGCTTAGCATCACACCCTCAAGGTCCATCCACTTTCCTACAAATGACCATATTTCATTCCTTCTCATTGCCATGTAATACTCCATTGTGTATATATACCACATCTTCTTGATCCACTCATCAGGTGATGGACATTTAGGCTTTTATGTTTTTTATTTATTTTTGAGAGACAGAGACAGCACAAGCAGGGGAGGGTCAGAGAGATATGGAGATACAGAATCTGAAGCAGGCTCCAGGCTCTGAGCTAGCTGTCAGCACAGAGCCCAGTCACAGGGCTCAAACCCATGAACCATGAGATCATGACCTGAGATAAAAAGCTTCTGCATGGCAAAGGAAACAACCAACAAAACGAATAGGTAACTGATGGAATGGGAATAGATAGGTGCAAATGACATATCAGATAAAGGGCTAATATCCAAAATCAATAAGGAACTCACCAAACTCCACAACCACAAAACAAATAACCCAGTGAAGAAATGGGCAGAAGACATAGACACTGCTCCAAGGAGGACACCCACATGGCCAACAGACACATGAAATGATTCTCAGTGTCACTTCTCATCAGGGAAATACAAATCAAAACCACACTGAGTGCCATGCTGGTCAGAGTGGCTAAAATGAACAAATCGGGTGACTATAGATGCTGGCGAGGGTGTAGAGAAATGGGCACCCTCCTACACTGTTGGTGGGACTGTAAACTGGTGGTGCCACTCTGGAAAACAGTGTGGAGGTTCTTCATAAAATTAACAATAGAACTCCCCTATGACCCAGCAATAGCACTGCTAGGGATTTACCCAAGGGATAGAGGAATGCTGATGCATAGGGGCACATGTACCCCAATGTTCATAGCAGCACTTTCAACAATAGCCAAATCATGGAAAGAGCCTAAATGTCCATCAACTGAAGAATGGGTCAAGAAGATGTGGTTTATATGTACAATGGAATATTACATGGCAATGAGAAAGGATGAAATCTGGCCATTCATGGCAACATGGATGGAACTCGAGGGTGTCATGCTAAGTGAAATAAGTCAGGCAGAGAAGGACAGATACCCTATGTTTTTACTTATAAGTGTAACAGGAGAAGCTTAATAGAGGAGCATGAGGGAGGGGGAGGGGGAAAATAGGGAGAGGCAGAGAGGCAAACCATGAGAGACTTTTGAATACTGAGAACAAACTGAGGGCTGATAGGGGTGGGGGAGAAGGGAAAAGGGTTGATGGGCATGGAGGAAGGCACTTTTTGGGATGAGCACTGGGTGTTATATGGAACACAATTTGACAATAAACTATAAAAGAAAAAATAAAAATAAATTAAAAAAATAAAAAACAAGGAAACTCTCAAATGTACAACTTAATCTTAAAGAAACCAGAAAAAGAAAGCAAACAAAATGCAAAGTCAAAATAAGGAATGAAATAATAAAGATCAGTGTAGAAATGAATGCTGTAGAGACTAAAAAAAATAGTAAAGATAAACACACTTAAGATTTAGTTCTTTGAAAAGATAAGTGAAATTGATAAACCTTCAGCCAAACTCATTAAGAAAAAAAGAGAGGTAATAAATAAAACCAAGAATGAAAAAGAAGTTAAAACTGACATTATAGAAATACAAAACGTTATGTGACTACTACAAAAAATGATGCACCAACAAACTGTATAACCTCGAAGAAATGGATAAATCCTTAGAAACACAATATTTCAGGAACGAATCAGGAAGAAATAGAAAATCTAAACAGAATGGTTATATTGGTATTGAAGTTGAATCAATAATAAAAAGAAAATGAAAATCCAGGTCCAGAAATCTTCACACGTAAATTATACCAAATATTTAAAGAACAATTTATACCTATTTTTCTCAAACTATTCAGAAAAGTTGAAAAGGAAAGACCGTTTCCAAATTCATTCTACAATGCCAGCATTACCTTCATGTCAAAACCAGGCAGACACTATAAAAAAGGAAAATTAATGGCCAAAATCCCTGATGAACATAGATGCAAAAATCTTCAAAAAATATTAACAAACCGAATTCAACAAAAATATTAAAAGGATCACTCACCATGATCAAGTGGAATTTATTCCAAGAATGCAAGGATGGTTCAATATAATCAGTGTGATACATCACATTAACAATAGAAGAATAAATATCACATGATCATTTCAATAGTTGAAGAAAAAGCATTTGACTATATTCAAAATCCATATATATGATAAAAACTCAATGACCAATCCACTGCTAACTATATACTCAGTGGTGAAAAGTTATTTCTTTAAGGTCAGGAACAAGACAAGGATGTTCATTTTTGCCACTTTTAGTAAATATAGTACTGGAAGTCTTAGCCATAGCATCAGACAGGAAGAAGAAATTAAAGGCATCCAAATTGGTAAGGAAGAAGTAAAATTTTCACTATTTGCAGATGACATAATATTATATACAGAAAATCCTAAAGACTCCACTAAAAAACTATTAGAATAAATAAATTGACTCAGTTTGCAGGATACAAAATTGATATACAGAACTTTGTTACATTTATCTACACTAATAAATAATATATTATCAGATAAATTAATAAAATGATTCTATCTGCAATTATATCAAAAAGAAAAAACATATAAAATAAATTTTACCCACGAGATGGAAGACTTGTACTCTGAAAACTATGAGACGCTGATGCAAGATATTGAAGAGGACACCAGTAAATAGAAAGATATATTGTGTTTATAGATTGGACATATTAAAGTTATTAAAAT
This sequence comes from Mungos mungo, assembly GCA_004023785.1. Lineage (NCBI taxonomy): Eukaryota > Metazoa > Chordata > Mammalia > Carnivora > Herpestidae > Mungos > Mungos mungo. The sequence continues at coordinate 21,056 of PISW01007651.1, forward strand.
GTCCATACTACTCAAAACAATCTACAGATTCAATGCAATCTTTATCAAAATTCCAATGGCACTGTTTCACAGAACTCTAGCAAATCATACTAAAATTTGTATGGAACCACAAAAGACATTGAATAGCCAAAGCAATGTTGAGAAGGAACAAAGCCGGAGGCATCAGACTCCTTGATTTTGAACTATATTACAAAGTTATAGTAAATGAAACAGTAGGATACAGTCACAGAAATAGAAATATAGATCAATAGAACAGAATAGAGAGCCCCAAAATAAACACATGCATATTGTTAATTAATTTAGAACAAAAGAGGCAAGAATGTACAATGTGGGGAAAAAAAAGTCTCTTCAATAAATGGTGTTGGGAAAACTGCATATCTATATGCAAAACCAGACCACCATCTTATATCATATACCAAAATTAACTCAAAATGAATCAAAGATTTGAACATTAAGACACAAAATCTTAAAACTTCTAGAATGAAACAGGCAGTAAGCAACTTGACATCAGTTGTAGTGATGGTTGTTCATATCTGACAATAAAGTCAAGAGAAACTAAAGCAAAAATAAACACATGTGACTACATCAAACTAAACAACTTTTGCACAGCAAAGGAAACCATCAAGAAAATGAAGTGGCAATCACTGAGTGGGAGAGGATACTTGCAAATGATACATCTGATAAGAGGTTAATATCCAAAATATGTAAATAATTCATACAACTCAGTAACAGAAAACTAAAGAATCCAATTTAAAAATCGTCAGAGAATCTGAATAGACATAATCCCAAAGAAGACGTACAGATGGCCAACAAACACAGGAATAGATGCTCAGCATCACTCATTATCAGGGAAATACAAATCAAAACCAAAATGAAGTAATGCCTCACATCAGTCAGAGTGGCTATTATCAAAAAAGTGTTGGTTAATATATGGAGAAAAGGGAATCCTCCTGTGCTGTTGGTGGAAATGTAAACTGATGCAGCCACTATGGCACACCTTAAAAATTAAAAAATTTACCATGTGGTCCAGCAATTCCACTACTGAAGAAAATACAAACACTCATCTGAAAAGATGCATTCACCCCTATGTTCATTGTAGCATTAATTATAATAACCAAGATACGGGAGCAACCAGAGTGTCTACTGAAGACAATATGAATGGATAAAGAAGATGTAGTGTATGTACTCAATGGAATACTACTCAGTCATAAAAAATGAAATATTGCCATTTGCAACAACTTATTTATATCTTGAGAGTTTATGCTAAGTGATGTAAGTCAGATCAAAAAAGACAAATGTAATATGATTTCACTTATATGTAGAATCTAAAATATAAAGCTTACAAACAAAACAAAGTCCAGACTCATAGATATAAACAGCAGATTGGAAATTGCCAGAAAAGAGGAGAGTTGATTAGAATATAACATGGTTGAAGAGGATCAATAATTACAAACTTCCAGTTATAAAATAAATAAGTCATAGGGATATAATGTACATCATGGGGAATATAAGTAATAATATTGAATTTACTTTGTATGACAGTAAAAGGCAACTAGATTTGCTATAGATTTCACAGTATATACAAATGTCAAACCACTGTTGTACACCCAAAACTAATATTACTTAGTTTTATTGTCATTTCTCTATTGTACACCACAGATACTATTGTGTTGCTTGTTTGTGTGTGTGTGTTGTGTGTGTGTGTGTGTGTGTGTGTGTGTGTGTGTGTTTAACAAATTGAAGAGTGTGGCAAACCTGGATCAAGAAAGTCTTTTGGTGAGATTTTTCCAACAGCATTTGCTCACTTTGTGTCTCTGTCACATTTTGGTAATTCTCACAGGTTTAGCCAGACCCTGGCTATCTTAATAAAGTGTGGCTTTACCACCATCCACGTTGTGCTTGTCTCGTCTGTCTTGTCTTGTCTCATCTTGTCTCGTCTTGTCTTCTTTCTTAGAGATATTGCACCGACACCAACCCCCTACTCGGGACCTTTCAACTGTGGTGCATGGGTTGGTCCCCCGCACTTAAGGGCACTATGAATCCAAGGGTTAAGTGAAATAAGCCAGACAAAGAAAGACAAATGCTGCATGATATCACTTATATGTGGAATCTAATTAAAACAAACATCCCCAGAAAACCAGATTATATTTGGTAACCTCCAGGTTACCAGACTTGGTACCGCCTGGAGAGTGGGTGAAAGGAAAATTCAAGAAGGTAGTTAAAAAGTACAAATCTTCAGTTATAAGATTAACTAAGTACTTGGAGTGTTAGGTATAACTTAAAGACTGTCATTAATAGTGCTGTGTGATATACATACATGTTGCTAAGAGAATGAATCCTAGCAGTTCTCATCCCAAGGAAATTTATTTTTCTTTTTCATTTTATTGTATCTATCTATATGAGATGTTGGATGCTAACCAAAATTGTTGTGGTAATCATTTCACATATACATAAGTTAAACCATTATGTCATATACCTTGAATTTATACGGTGATGTATGTCAACCATGTTTCAGAAAAATCAGAAAAAATGTAATAATATTTGGAAGTTAATGCCAAAAGTAGACCTCCCAAAAGACATTGGACAATGTAATAAATAGAGTCTCTTTAGATGACTGTTTCCAAAGGACTTGCCTATATAAATCTCGATATACATTATTAAAGTCGTTCAGGATTTGTCCTTTTCTTGAGTACTTATTAACTACACATATTTAAATATGTTATTGTGCATTTAACCTCATTTTTATAATAAACTGATATTTATTCAATATTATATAGTTCTGGTCAACACCAGAGGCCATGACTGTGTTTTCTCCTATCTATAATCTTGCTCCAGGTAAGTCACCCTCCTTTCCTCATTGCCAACATCCATTCAGATAATTTTCAGGTTGAGAAATGAGAGCTTGGAATTTGTAGTTTGACAAATGTGCATTTAGATCTTGTCTTTAGATCTCAGGAAAATTCCTCTGTGTCTCAGAATCCTCATCTCTAAAATGGATATAATACCCCCTAGAATGGTTGAAAGGGTAGAGAGAGGCCTTATATAAATCATCCCACATAGTACCTGGCACATAGCAGTGAATTTATAGCAGCTACTACCATTACTAACTGGCTGTTCTTTTCACTGCCTAGTGTTTCTTTGCCCATCAGCGATCGTCACTGTATTCATCTGCCTTTTGCATCAGCAGAGGAAGCACATTTTTTGTGCCAGCACATTAGTCATGAGAATTGTAAACTGCAGTTCAGGGGCCTGCCCCTAGACTGATAGGGTTAAAGTCAGAACAGTTTCCTGAAGGTGAAGGTATAGGGTTTCATACTTTGTACAGAAATCTGTACTGTGTTTGATTACTTTTTATTTTGATTCTTTTAAATCTCTAACTCACCAGAACACTGATAAACACGTTCTCCACATGTTTGGAGAGGGTTACTAGATAATTCTAAGAGTCATATACTTTGTGTTTAATTGTTATGTTCTCAGAGCATTCTCATTACTTCCAGATGGCATTTACCCCCTTAGATCACCTTAATCTTACCCCCTGGCTCCACTTACTTTCTCCCACTCATTTTTTGGGGGGCCTACCACCCCAGGATTTAATGCGCATTTCTTTGTATGTGTATAATGAACTTTTATTTTCTTTTGGAAGGAGCCATTTGCCTATATTTGTGCTAAGTTTAGTTGTTTTCCACTTTAAAAACTAAACTGAGTTAGATAATATTTGACCATTCCTACAGAGGTGGCCAGGACACTTCAAAAACACTTCATCAGGGGATTTCACATTTTTGTTGCTTTTCAAAATGCTTTTACTCATTCTGAAAAGAAACAAGTGGAGCTTAAAATTTTCTTTCTCAGAGGTTAGTCCACAAATATGTTTTGGAACAGATTTTGGGAATTGGATTCTGAATCTGACTTTGGAGACAGAATTTCAGTGTGGGAACCAGAACCTTTAGGAAAAAATTACAGTAATTGAAATGTTTTAACTTCATAGTAGATTGTTTGGATGGGTTACAAGAGGAAAAATGAGTAGCTCAATACTTTGTTGTGTGTGGCCTCCCCCCCCCACCCCCCCGCCCCCAAGTCCAGGGAAAACGAAAGATTCTTAACTCACCGTGTTCACTGCTTCTCAATCCCTAACAAGAAGTTGTGGGACTTAGACATTAAAAGCCTTTAGCAAAACATCTAGAAAACAATATATGTTCAAACAAAATTTTCACTGAAGCACAAATGACTCGTCCAAATTGCCAATGCTATCTGATACAAAGTACGGATAAAATTTTCCAGCTTTTTAAGTTTGGTGATGTGAGTGGGTGACACTTCCTTTGTTTTTCCCCCTCTTTGCCAGAATCTTAAGCTGACATTATAAACAGCCACATGAAGTTGCTTTACATAAATTCTTCCAATAAGTTCAAAAAGTCTCCACAATGAAAAGTTACACCACCTTCTGTTTCGTAAAGATGAGTTGAATTCTTAGGTGAGGAAGGGAAATCCTATCTTATTATTTTCTTTATTTATTTAAACACTTTTGAAAACACATTAAACTACCTTAAATATTTCCATCAGAAAACGTGCAGACAGGATGGCTTTACGGAGAGTTAACAGCCTTACTTGTCATGTAATAAGTTTTAAATTAGACACTGCAATATAATGAAGATGCCTTTAAAGAACTGACTTGTTAAAAAATATCAGAGGCCATAGAATTGAGTTAGAAAAGAGGATAACAGGAATGAGAATACTTACCTCCCTTGCATCTTCATAAGCCAATTGTAAATGGAAGCTTTTTGGAATATCAATGTGTTAGGAAGTGGAAGTACGCAAAAATGGATCCACTGCCTTTTGGTCGCACTACTTTCAAGACAACAAAAAGTTAATGAGACTGAGAAACTAGTTAAAGAAATAATTTAAAAGCAAAATTTTAGCTGCATAATTTTACGTCCCTTTAAACAGTATTTCTCTATGAGTTACTTTGTATTTCTGCCACTTTGTTAAAAACAATTAAACCTAGGTGATGTAAATTGGGTGGTATGCCAGTACTTTTCAAACCATATGTGAGGAAAAGCCAGTTTTTAAAAATTCACTTGAAAAATGAATTCATTTGACTAATACATTTGCAAAATAAAAATGATGCTGCAGTATAGAATTGTCATAAAACTTTCTAAATGGTTTGCTCACTTCCTGTACTTACTGCAGGGAACAGTTTTTAGATGGATTCACACCTTTACACAGACCACCTGTTAACAGGCATACTCAATTATACAATGTTCATAAAAGAAGAGCTGCAAAATGTATTTTTAAAAGATACATGAAATTATCAAGTGTCATCTGCATGTTTTATCAGCTGCATCAGCCCAGAAAGAACGTGAAAGTGCTTTCCAGTGTTTTTAGGTGCAATAAGTTGTGTATAAATCTCTTGGAAAAGTATTGAAATGTGCCTCACATGTGTGCTCAACTTAAATGTGCTTTTCTTTTGATTTCTGTTCTTTCGCCAGCCCTGTGGCTACTACAGCTGCTTCCCGTGTGTTTAATGTATCAAATTCTCCCTCTTCTGGTTTCTTCATCTCACGTTGTCCCATTTATTTGTGCTTTCCCACAATTGAGGGGAAATAGCATTTTCAGCCACTTGGAGGAGACTTTATTTTGTGTGGCAGCACCTCTAGGATCTGGCATGCTCTGGATGTGGAAAATATTTCCTTTGATCTTCTCAAGATGGTGGTTTGTAGGGTTCCAAAACAGAGACCAGCAGGGCGTGCATGTGATATTACAGCATTTTGGAGGTGGGCCCGTTGCCATTCACACCCTTACAAGGCTGATCCAGGCCACTTTGTTTGGGGTCATTCTTTATTAGCAGATGCAGGAACTTCACCTTTTTAGGATACTCTTGGAATTGATTTTAATGTTCTGCCAAAGCAGAGAAATCATCCTAGTATGCAGAGCATGTAGTGATAAAGATTCGATTTCAGCAACAAAAAGGGAAACCACATTCTGAACAGTGGCTTCTCCAGCCTACAGCCCAGAGAATCGAGATGACAGCTATGTGAAGAGGATACAAACAAATATGCCTGCTGGAACCATGTGGAGTGACAGTAACCAACTACAAGCTGCTTGGGGATTATGAGGACCAACTGTTCACACAGAAGGGAAAGGAACCAAATAAAATACTAAACAGGAAAAGAGGGAAGTTGGGGGAAAATATTACATCAAGACCTACAGACAACAACATCAAAGAATGAAATCTCCATAATTTGGCTATTGTTGAAAGCACAGGTATGATATATAGTCAATGGAATACTACTTACCAATGAGGAAGAATGAAATCTGCCATTTGCAGAAACATGGATGGAACTGGAGGATATTATGCTGAGTGAAATAAGTCAGTCTGAGGACAGATATCATATGTTTTCACTCATAGGTGGATCTTGAGAAACTGAACAGAACACCATGGGGGAAGGGAGAGGGAAATAGTTACGAACAGAGAGGGAGGGAGGCAAACCACAAGAACACAGAGAACAAACTGAGGGTGGATGGGGCATGGGGGTGAGGGGAAAATGGGTGATGGGCATGAAGGGGGGCACTTGTCAGGATGAGCACTGAGTGTTGTATGTAAGCCGATTTGACAATAAATTATATTCGTTAAAGAATGAGTGAAATCTCTGGTTTCTGTCGGTGGACCTTGGAAATGTTATGGTTCCAGGTCCTCCAGCAATGCAGTGGGAACTGCTTCAGCCCAAAAAGGGACTCCAGATATGATAAGGTTCCATGAAGTGGCTTCCTTTCCAAGGGCTAATCAGACCTTCCAGGATTTTCCTGGTCAGCTGGGGATAAGAGAGGGGACAAATGAGAGCCCTACTGTCCTTTGAGGGAGGAATGAGGGAGATGATAAGCCATGGTCAGGTCTGGACACAAAATCTTCCTTTATAATAAATAAATATGTGTCCTGCAGCCACAGTTCTGCCTGATTGTGTGGGCCTGCATGTTGTGTGCCTGTTCCCAAGCAGAAGGTTTTATATGATGATGGTCTTACTCCTGGCTCTCAGCCTCAGGTCAGCCTGTGACTTACCAAGATTAATTCCTACTTTGTGCTTGGTTTTATCACTTACAGTGTTTTTGCCTGCATATTTATTTGTAATGTTTATTAAATTAAAGCCAATTAGTTTTATAGAAATACAGAGTCCCCAGCTACAATCCAATGACTGAAAACTTCCTGGGGGGATGGTTGAGGCAATCTGTAGTTTCCTAAAAGCTTTCCCCATGGTTCTGTCACATCAGGGCTGGCAATCCAGTCTTTGGAGCCATCAAATGAAACCACTGTTAAATGTTCATTTTTAATTTAACACTTTTATATGATTCTAAGTTTGAATCTAACCTCATCTTTTATATACTATTTAAAGACTTCAGGCAGGGGATGAATTGAAAATTTGCTTTTGTTTGGCAAATCCATTCTTCAAAGTGTAAATAAAAAGGGGCAAATACGAGCTCTGAATGGAGCAATCCTGAAGAAAATATACTTCATGTTCCTTCCAGCTTTACTAAGATCTACTGTGTATACATTAGTTGCAAAATCATCCAAAACCAGTCATAGACTGACTAAAGATTTGCATACGACAGTGGTTTAAAGAATAGATTAGCAGGTTGGACACTGTACTTGGAAGGAATAAAATCAATTATTCCTTTCATTGGCCCCCTTCTTTTATTAGTGAAACTCCTCCCCCTTAAAATTGAAGTCCATGTCACTAAAGTTCTTTTAATATGCTAAAGTCTAAACCTCTATTTCTTTAAGTTTATCATAGAAATAATGATTTGCCATATTCTACTATAGCCATAGTCGTTCTCTCCTTTTTGTACACCAACAGTTTTCTTCCTGTGAAGGGAGATATCAGTTACGACTCATAGCAGAAAATGGGCTCTGACACTGAACACACTGAGAAGGCAGCTCTCATTGTAGATATGGGAGTCCACCTGCTGAGGCCTAAAACATTTATCTTCTTGGACTGTCATGGTACCTGGATACCACCATTAAAGCTATCTCTGAGCCAAGTTGGGTATGTTCCCAAACATTCAAAAACAGGATGTAGAAATAGGAATTTATATTTTTGTGCCTCTTGTTATCCTCTCTATCTTGGTGGATCCCTTGATTCTGGGCAGGGCAAGCTTCATAGACATGTGTCCAGTACAGTGGCAGAGGACCCCATTCTTAGATGGGCCTTGTGTTTGGTTTAATTCTTTGCTATTACTGTCTTGACATTCTTAATCATCTTTGAATAAGAGACCCTGTGTTTTCATTTTGCATTCATTGTTCCTGCCTCAGGTTGATCCAGCTTCCTACAAATTCTCAGAAACACTTGGTCAGTCCAATTTCCTTTCCATTTTTGTGATTGTCAAATTAAACTGTATAGCAAGATGAATGAGGAGAGGTAACCTAACTTAGGAGATTAGAGTTTAGTATCATCAATGGAACAGAAATGGGGAAAATGCTTCCTTTAGCCCATTTCCCCTTGTTGGCAAGACACATAGAAAAGAAGGGTCAGAAGAAACAGTCAACATAACAAGTAGGCAGGGCATTAGGAAGAATAGTACACAGCTAAATTCTGATTTGCAGAGATCAGAAGCCACTCAAAGAAGAAAAAATAAGGCATGCATTTCGATATTTACCAAATGCTGAGGATTTCATGGTAGGCATGGCTTGCAGATGGGAGTGTGTCTTCTAGAAAGCTTTGCACTCACCAGGATCTAAAAATGGTCTGGCTTACTTTCAACTCTTTATTGAACTCTTGCCATGTACCATAAATGTACTAGGTTAAGAACTTTATGTAGATTATCTCATTTACTTTGCACAATAACCGTAGGAGACAGTGTATTAGCACTCTTTGGGTTAAAGTGACAGAAACTCATCTTTAATGTGCTTAAGCAAAAAGAGAATGCACTGGCTCATATCACTGAAAAGACAAGGGGATGCTTCAGGCATGGCTGGATCCCTGTATTCAATGATCTTAAGAATCTTTTTTTCTCCAACTCTTAGTTTTGCTTTTTCTTTCATTAGCTTTATTCATTAGCTCTCCAAAAGATGGCTACTAGAAGCCCTAACCTTACAGCCCATGGGGAAAAAAGAGATATCTTTTATAGTATTCTAGCAAAAGTCCTGAAGCCCATTCTTATTGGCTTATATTAGATCACATGATGATCCCTGACCCAGTCTGACTGATTAGCCAGGTTTAGATTACATGCCCATCCCTGAAGCCTAAAGAGCCACATGGACTGAGTGGGGAGGGGTAGATCCCCAAAGGAAAAAGAGGGACTGTTATTGGAAGAAGGTAGAATAAATGACAGTAAGAAAAACCAAAAACCTTCCATTATATATAGGTAGGCACTGTTTTCATTCCCTTTTACAGAATGGGGAATGCAGAGATGTGTTACCTAATTTGTTGAAGGCCATATAGCAGTGAGAGGTTTAGATATAAGCTCTTTGACTCTAAAAGTGAAACTCTTTTGCACTAAGCCAAACTGCAAAAGATCTGGGGCGATGTGAGCTGATTTGGCTGGTCACAAATTGACTTTTTTAGAGGAGAACTGTTGTTAAAATATTGGAAAATGCCTTGAAAAGAGACAATCTTTCTGTCTCTGGGAGCAGACAGATGGCTGGAATTCTCTGCAGAATACCCATTCCAGGCACTGCTGAGAAGCACTGATGAGAGCACCTTGTATAGACAAGGATCATAGTTGAGTGTGCAAAGCTTAGAAGTGTCTGCACCTCCAGACTGTGTGTTGAAAACCCTTGGCCTGGGTGTCACATGGGGAGTGAATGTAGAAATATGCTCTCCTGGTATTTCAGCCCTCTTAAGGGATTCACATGCTTTGATTTCTCAATTGTTATAGAACCTAAAGAAGTCTTGTATGAAAAGCAATGTAAGGCTGTGGTTCCTATGTGGACTTTCTCAACCAATCAAGAAAAACTTGTAATTGTCACAGGAAGGGGGAAGAAGGCAGGGAAGGAGCCATGTCTCCTTTATCCCACTTCTATCTTTACCTTCCATTTCCATTTCTTCTTCAGGGTAAGGGGGCATACTCATGTATCTTTGAATTCCTCCAGTAACATTTCTGTGAAAGTGCACATATTCTGCTCTGCTCCTCCTAGAGATTTGATGGAATTTAGCTTTGATTTACTAAAGCTTGACTGTAAGATTTACTTCAATTATCATATCTTCATTACTTTGAACAAATTATTTGGCTTCTCTGACACTCAGCCTCTTCATCTATAAAATGTAATTAATAAATATCCACTGCCCATAGTTATCCTGAGGATTAAATAAAATAATTTGAATTAACAATCTCATCCAGTGTCTTTCAATTAGCACTTGCTCAATAAATGTTGATTTCTTCTCTTTTGCCCCAGTACAGTGATCTTTCTAGGGCAACATTTTAAACACAGTTGGAAAAAAAACAATTACTAAAGTAATTTACATACAAATGACATTTCAGAATATGACACCCTGGGTTTCTTGCTTCTTCTGAAGTGAATTTTCCACAGAAGGTAGTTGTTGATACCCTTCAGCCAGAGTTTTCTAGGAACATACTTGTAGCTGACAAATTGGATTTATTCTCCATTGTAGGAAGGAAGAGCACACAGCATGGAGAACTGTGAGGGTGTCTCAGTAAGTGAGTGTTAGAAAGGCTTCTAGGATTTGGGCTACTGTTAGGTGATTTGGGGGTAAGTTTCAAAGGAAAAGAGATTTTGCTCTAAATTGGATGCTGTGAGGAAACAGGGGCAATTTTGATTGGGCTTCTTAATACATCTTACCTAGAAAGATATAGAACAGGATAAAACTATAATGTGCAAAGAAACAACAAGCAGTAATTCATATTAGCAAAGAGAGGGGAATATTTGGAATTTAGAAGTTTGTATAATGTTCATGTTTTATCTGTGTTCAGATATGATTATGGGATAGTCTTGTTTTTGTTTTGATCCGTCTTGGTCACCAAAGTCAAGGATGGCCTTGTTTGATATTGATGTTTTGCAAATTTGTTTATGTTCAACAGGAGAACACCAACATCTGTCTGTGAGTACCAGGACAGCTTCCAGATGATAAGGGATATCTTTCTCTTTCTTGTGATATTTTTATTTTTTGTTTTAGTTATATGTTTTATTTAACATAGTTATTTGTAGCATTGACTACTTTGTACATGACAGGGATTGTTCTGAGAGCTTCACAGACATTAAAAATAATAATACCCCTAAAAAGTTACTACTTTCCTTACCCCCATTTTATAAATGGGGAAACTGAGAATCAGATGATTCTGGCTGACAGAGCTAAGATTCGATGTCAGGCAATATGGCTCTTTTCAGGGTTCATAAGCTAGAGCAAGGAAGACAGGATTGTGTTTGTCATAGAAGGCTGCCATCCATGTCCTTATGGGTTTTTTAAAGCTATTTTTTAAAAACGTTGCTACTCCTTGAGCTTTCATTGATCCCAGATTATCTGCATTTATTCAAAAATCTTGATGGAGTACCTACTGTGTGCACACAGCCTGTGTGTGTGTGTAAGGCAAATATTTCCATGTCTCCTGTGGGCAGCCTCCCTTCTCTGATGTGCCTGTGTTGAAGAATCAACACACTGATGCCTGTTTAGTTGTGGACAACAAAGATAGTGAATCTTGAGGGCATATCAAGTAACAGACCTGCTGCCAACACTTTTCTGTATTGCCAGTCCCTGAACAAATGGGATGAGATGTTCACATTCCAGAGAGCACTACAAGAATTCCAGGTGTTGCTAGGACAGAGAAGAAGATGGATTACGTTGGCAGATGAAATGCTCACTGTTGTTTTGATCTTGGGATTAGAGACAGTGGAAAGAGGCAGAACAGCCTTCTTATGTGGTCAGTTTATAGACACATTTTGCTTGACACTTCTCTTGACAGTACATCCTCCAAAGGAATTAAAGTTAAGATTTTTCCTGAGGCTATAATATAAAACCACCAGTAATCTCTGTAGTATTTCTCTAGGGCAAAGAAATGCAGATAAAAACCCAAAGTGAAATGTCAAATGCATGTGGAAATAGGAAAGACAAACTCAAAGCTGGGTAAAGCTGCTTTTAGGACAAATATCCATGAACAAAAAGCTCTCCCTCCTTCTAGTAGTCCATCTAGTAGCAACTACTAGAAGGAAGTTTTTCTTCATATCCTACTTAATTCTCTCATGCTATACTTAATTCCCTTCTTTGCATGCTTAGTCATGGGACAGAAGCAAAATTACCTGTGGGAAAACCTAATCCCTGACAGGCCCTCAGCTTTTCCTCAATCTTCAGTTTTCCTCCTAGATATTCTTTCCCTGGCTTCTGAACCTGGAATCCCTTCCTCAACAAATTGGTTTTGCTTTCAGGTCAAATAAAGTCACTTTGGGAAGAGAAGGCAAAAAAATAATATTGGGATGTGAATGGCAACAAATGCTATTAGTTCTCAAAGTGACTATTAATATCTTGTCCAGAAATAACTGCTTAATCCAAAAGGCTGAAGGACTAGTTTTGGAATATCAGGCATCAGCCATTGTCCTTCTTAGAACATATTGTCATTCTGAATTTCGTAAACCTTTGCATTGGTACCAAGGAACTGGGTACCTGTTCTATCCCCATAGGAGGTGTTTTGTGGAGGACTGACGATCATCATTAAGTTAAATAATGCATGTGTAAAGTGTGTATCATAGATTCTATCTCATGGCTAGTGCTTAATGAAAGGTAGTCAGCCATTATCATCTATTAAATTGTTTTTCACATACTTTGGCTATTACTCATATGGCACACTGATCTCAGGTAATTTAACTTGCAAACTTGAGGTAATGATCTTGTACAGTAAGAGATTCATGTGGGATTTGGTGTCTGGGAGTACCATTTTCCCCTCCTCCATTTCAGGGCATCCTGTCCTCATAAGACAAATACTTTTGGTCCTTGCTCTGCTTTCTGTAACCAACATTGGTGATCCAAATTACTTTTAACTAGCATATGACTTTTGTACCTTATACTTTGGCAATCTGAGCTAAAATATTGTGTTAACTTCAGCGAGTACAGAAGTTGACAAAGTCTCTAGTACTCACATTAGATATATACCAAAGATATCTGAAACCAGACACTTTTATGGAGAGCTGTGTGGATTTAGGTCAAGTTGTACCCCAATTCTGACATAATTATCAGGGATGTGAGATTGCCATTGAATTGCTTTGGGGGAAGTGAAGCCTCTCTTACAGCTCTCCTGGTAATTGGAATCATGATCCCAAATAAGACTTTCAGGTCAATACAGAAGGACAAGAAAGGTTTAGTTGCAAAATGCAACATGGAAGCTGCCTGGGTTAGACCTAATGATATATGGAAAAGGTTCCTTTGGGATGATTATGCTCCTCATTTAAAAAACAGCCTGAGGGTAAATTAGAGTAGTCCTAGAAGAGGAATCATTAAGGATATAGCCTGAAGGCCCTTATACAATACATTGGTGACTACAGTAAAAACAGTGTAAAAATACCAGTAAAAGAGGGCTAAATCTCCAGTGATTATTGTGGCTCCTTTCTTATCCTGGGTTCTCTAGAAAACAAATGGAAATCTTTTAATACTTCGCTGCAAGTGCATTCCCAAGTAAGGAGGAGTGAAGATAAAAAGATAAAAATCATAGAAGGCAGGATGACAAAGATAAAGTAGTACATTCCCAAGCTGACCATAGATTTGTAACAAGATGACCAAAGGGTCTTACAGGAAGTCTTTGAGAGGCCATATAGGTCTTCTGTTTCTCTAATCCAGCCTTTAGAGATAGGGGGCAGAGAAAGAAAGAGGAGCTCATCCTCATCCTGTATGCTGTTGGTCATATTTTTGTTTCTCTGAATATCAGTTTCCATATGCTTCTGGGTTCCAAGAGAGTCTTTTGACATTTCATACCCCAGGGTGACCAGCGACCCTTAAACAGATGGTAGACAGTATGGGAATGGGAGCAAGACATTATTGTGACATGCTCAAGAGATACTGAAGGATTATGACCAGCTGACTCAGCAGGACCTGAAGTCTGTGATAGGAGAGACCTGCAGCAGGGACCTGGCTTCTTGACAACAGGAACAATGCAAGCAGATGTTAGGGGTGCTCGAGCTAGAGAGCATGGTAAGTGTACAGTTATAGGGCAATACATTTCCAATCTTCTCTCTCTCTCTTTTTTTCCCCAAAGAAGATCCTTTACTGAGACCTATTTAAAACTGAAATGTCCTTAATTCAAATAAACTTCAACCTTGCTGTCAGTCAAGGTTTCATGGTGAAAAAAAATATGTTCCACCTACAAAGACATTGAAATACATTCACAAAAGTGTGAATGTACTCAAAATCTCTGTCCCATCATCTTCAGGGTTTGATTGAGCTCTTCAGATTTGTGTTATCTGCCTGACAAAGAAATTCCCATAGGGCCTAGTGGCCTTGATATCTGTGATATAAATAATGTCCTATTAAATATAAGTCAACCTTGAGGCTGACTGAAATTTACTAAGACAAAGATGCTACTGGTCCACACCAGGTTCTTAATTATGTGTTTGAAGACAAGGAGCTGGATACAGAACTGTTACTTTATGAGGTCCAGGAAGCCAACCAACTTGGCTATAGGTATGATGGTATAGAGCTTGGGAAGCTGCAGATGGTTGAGAGTTAGACATTCTCCTGAACTTCATCATAAAACACCTTCATCTGCTGCAAAAAGCATTCTTTGTGGTAGGTGGGGTGCACATTGTTGTCTCTAGGGAGCTGCAGGTGACAGGAATTTGGAGCAAAAGTATATGAAAAGTTCCTAATAGACATGTAGGTCCTTTTTCTGCATGGATAGCATCTTGTACGCATATTTTTCCCACAGGTTTAGGTGAATGCTCTTGTCGATTTACATAGGGTGAGAGAGCAATGGCCAGTGGCACATACATGAAAAATGAGGTTAAGGGGGAGAACAGGAGTTCTGCAAATAGTTATGGAGCCTATGTGATCATAGGGCTTTGGGGCATATCTCATAGCCTGTTTATTTTTTTACCACTTTCATAGAAATAAGGATAGACATTAAAAATATTATGCAGTGGGGCCCCTGGGTGGTTCAGTTGGTTAAGCATCCAACTTCAGCTCAGGCCATGATCTCATGGCCTGAGTTCAAGCCCCACACTGATAGTGCAGAACCTGCTCAGGATTCTTCCTCTCTCCCTCTCTCTGTGCCTGTCTCCCACTTGCTCTGTCTCTCTAAATAAGTAAACTTAAAAAATATATCATGCAATTGCATACCCATAGTATTTCCCAGTTCTACTTAACAGCATCGCTACTTGAAGAATCCACAGGACAACGAAGTGATGGACTCCTTTTTTCCTTGTGTGTAGTGAAAGGACAATGGGATTCACAGCGGTTGGTGCATAGTCTTTCCCTGCTTTTATTATCCCTTGGGAGAATGGGTTGGTCCATTCAGAAGGGAGAGTAAGAGCAATATAGGATGGCCTCATAGAACAATATCTAAATAGGAAATGAGGGGTGCATGGGTGACTCAGTTGGTTAAGCATCTAGCTCTTAACTTTGGCTTAGGTCATGACCTTACGGTTTGTGGGTTCTATAGCCCTATGTCAGGCTCCCCTCTGACTGTGGAGCCTGCTTAGATTCACTCTCTTATTCTGCCCTTCCCCTGCCTGTGCCCTCTGACTCTATCAAAATAAATAAAAACTGTAAAAATAGGAAACAAAGTGCTACTTCTTATTAATAGCTGGGTATGTGTCTAATGTCAACATCATTTCCCTTTCCCAAAGAGGGTTTCTCATACAAAACTGAGTTTGAGAACATGGTTGAGCCAAGAATAGAAAATCTGTTCTCTTTCCATTGACAATGGATAGCTGGGTTGAGCCAGTCTAGGTTAGAGCCAGATTAGATTACAGCACAGTCTATATTCATTCCTAGGGCCTGAACTCTGGGCACTTATCACATGGACACAGGAAACAGGAAGAAGTGGTGGAAAAAAGGGCTCACTGGGCATGGACAAAATTGATTAGAAGGTAGTCTAATGCCTGGAAACTGTGAGGCTCAGTAGCATCCCACTAGGAAAAACTAATCAGTTGAATGTTGTAAGCTTTACCAATTATATTTACAGTTAAAATTTCCCTTGTTGGGAAGAGCCATAGGGAGGGATGGATATATGGAAAAGAACAAGCAATTGCATTTATTTTTTTTTTTTATTTTTAATGTTTATTTATTTTTGAGAGAGACAGAGTGTGAGCTGGGGGAGGGGCAGAGAGAGAGAGAGAGACACAGAAACCGAAGCAGGCTCCAGGCTCTGAGCTGTGAGCCTTCAGCACAGCACCCGATGTGGGGCTTGAACTCATGAGCCATGAGATCATGACCTGAGCTGAAGTCAGATGCTCAACTGAGCCATCTAGGCACCCACAAGCAATTACACTTCTTTCTTAGATGTGAGCCTGTCTAGAAATATGAGGTGACAGACAGGAAAATTGTCCTTGCCTCAACACTCCCCACTTCTGCAGATCAAGTCTTCTATAATTTTCAACATCTTCCACAGTCCATTTTCAGTCTCATCTTCTAAGACACATGATATCCACTCTCTTACCAGCCTAATTAAACAACAGCTGGACCTTCCTTGAGCACATCCATCACATCCATGAGTTTGCTCATGCCATTCCCTCAGCCTGGAATGTCCTCTCTGACACTCTCTAGTTGTAAAAATCTTATCCATCTCTACAAGCTCAATTCAAAGGGCAGCTTCACCATGCAGCTTTCATGATTAGTGGAAGTCCCTTATTCTTACTTTGAAATCTTGTACCTCTGTGTATCTCTTTAACATGGCTGATCAAATGCTAACTGATAACGCAGTTAAAGCACTATGACTTGTTCTCATTCTTCTTTCTGTTACTTCATTGGTACCTAACAAGGTTCTAATATACCGACTGTGGAATAGTAAGAGGTCAGAAAATATTTGCCAAAATGAATTGAATTCCAGCATACTTGATAGAAAATGAAGAGAGGCTACAGAGAAGTAGAAGTGCCCAGTATTTCTCTTTTGCTGCTGTTTAACATGTTTCACTTCATGCCTAGTGATAATGGGGGAGGTCCTAGAGATGACTAAATTAAGGCAGAAAATAGAAGGATGGAAGACATATGGGATCCAATTATTATTTTTCTAAATATAGAATTTGTTGTTCTTGGAATGGGCAAAAAGCATGCTTTACTGCAGCTCAGTGTCATTTCACAGTATGACCCATCTGCTATAATTGCTTTGTGCACATTTGTTCTGATATTTGACCTGACATGTGTGTCAAAGACCAAATGATAAAACCAATATGAATTAGTGAGAATAAATACAAACTGAAGTGGGGAAATGGCACTTGAGACAAAAATGAAACATAAGTAGAAGCAATTAGGGAACTAGCTGACAGTTGAAGATCATTCTGGAGTGTATTGGGAGTCAGATCTGCTAAATAACACTCTTAGCAGTGAGGACATCTGTTGGCCTGATAAGAGATTAGTACTAGAAACCAGGACATCTAAGTTTTTTTCATAGCTCTAATCATCTTCGTAATTAAGTTTGATTGGCTTCCATTTTTCTAATTATAAAATGGCTCTGAGATACTGAAAATCATCTATGTCCCAGAGAATATGGAGCACACATAAGATACTCTCTTTGAGTTCATATCGTGAGAACCCCTGGCCTTTAATTTTATTAGAACAATGGCTCATCCAGAGCAATATTTGTGTTCATCCATTGCAAAGTTATTATTTTCTAAGGTGCAACTGTGTGCCAGGCTCTTCAATATGTTCTGGGAATGGAAAAATAAATAAGACAGACACTTTTGAAGCTAAATAGTATTTGACTGATTCTAGCCAAGTCCTCTTTATGTGTGTGAACTTGACCACTGTGATTTCCATATCTAAGCCTTGTTTTTCTCATCAGTAAAGGTGAGATGACAATAGAATACTACCCAAAATATTGTAGCATGAAGGTGTGCAAAGCTTTCCATAGAATGTCTGGAACATAGAAGGCCACTAACAAACATAAGCAGAGATGGTGATAATAGTTTGATTGTACCAGAATTACAGATGAGCTGGGAGTTGGAGGGAGGCATAGAGAGCAATATGAATTAATCATATGAAAAATTTTAACATTTTTAGGGGTGCCTGTGTAGCTCAGTCAGTTAAGCATCCAACGCTGGATTTTGGCTTAGATCATGATCTCATGGTTCATGAGTTTGAACCCCACATTGGGCTCTGTACTGGCAGCGTGAAGCCTGCTTGGGGTTCTCTCATTTCACTTTCTGCCCCTCCTCTTCTCTCTCTCTCTCTCTCTCTCTTTCTCTCTCTCTCTCTCTCAAAATAAATAAATAAACATTAAAATATTTTCATATAAGCTGTGGTACATTCAGATAATGGAATACTATAAATTTTTGAATATTTTTTTAGTGCTAAAAAGAAATGAGCTGGAGAGTAATATCTCCAGAGGGTGAGATAAGTCATTCCTAAATTTGCTCTAGCTCACAGAAAGAACTGACAACTAGTCATGGACAAGACACAACTAGAACAGGGTGGTGAAGCCGAAGTACCCTGTACCAAAGAGATCAAAGACAGCCTGCATTGGAAAGGTAAGAGAAGTGGCTACAGACTGACTGCATTGCCCCTCCCCCTGGCCAACACAGCACCATGTGGAGAGGTCTCTCCAGAGCCTATGGTTCCTCCAGCAGGGAAAGTGAGGGCACTTCAGTGACCCCTCCCAATACCGTGGATCACTCCATGGGAGCTCATACTCTGGTCTAACCCATGAAGATTGCTGGAGAGTCTGTGGGCTCAACCATGGAAAATCTTACTATGACAGAAAAGGGGGAGGTTTTTTTTAACAACAAATTTTGCAGAATCAAGTTGGTAGTGTATAGCGACCAGGGAACAAAATGGGGTGCAGGTATGCCTTATTTGGGTTCTCAAACAAGTTTTGCTGGTCCTAGAGCATAGTTTACCCATTCCCAGTTTCTGTGTACTGCTGTGGAACATGACTCTTGGCCCAATATAAGCAAAATGGCTGGTGAGAAAACTGGAAGCTCTCTAGTCTAGCAATCCTCAAACTGAGAGGCAGGCAAGCAGAGCTGATGATAGGCAGTACAAAGCCAGTGGCCATAGGCAGCCAGGGCACTTGGAGCATGGGTTGGCTCAGGAGTACCCAGAGCCTTACTGGCTTTAGAGCTCCTTCTCCTGCTACACTCAAGAAAGGAAACTAACTCATAGTCCCACTTATTGCTGAATACAGCCTTCAGACTACCTGACCAGGACACATAGGAAACTATGCAGTTTTCCCAACAAGTCTCATTACAGAAAGCAGAGCCCCTTAAACAGAGAGCATAGCCACAGCTTTCCCCATCTGCAGAACAAAACTGGTGACCTCACCTGATCAGGAAATTTAGCATATGTTTTTGTCTGATTCCAATCCCTAAACAACAAACCCTCATGCTGAACCTGGGTCTTATTCTCTTGCCCTGCCAAGACAGGGAGGCTAATTCACAGCCTCACCTATTACTGAGTAATCAGGATTGAAAGCCTGACCACAGTATTCAGGCAATTGAAGAGTCCTTTCTACAGCCTTACTTGGTCAGAGAACAAACCAATAGCAGTGGCACACTACTCAACCCCTGACCACAAGCTCAAACAGTTGCCTTGTCCAAAAATGGACCTTAATAGCTGGGCCCATCTGCCAAACACCATTTCTAGCAGATATGCCCCCAAACCCCAACTGAGATGAATGTTAAGAACTGTCTCTGCCAAAATGAACTGTAAAGTCTGGAAGAGGAGCCCAGTTACTCAAATGCACAGATACTATTGTAAAGAATCAAGAATTACAAAAAATCAGGTAAATATAACACAACTAAAGGAAACTAATAAAACTCCAGTAACTGACACTAGAGAAATGAAGATATACAGCCTTTCAGACAAAGAATTCAGGATAATTTTCTTAAAGATTAATAAACTACAAGAACACATAATAATTAAATGAAAGTAGGAAAACAATAAATGAACCAAAAAGTTCAACAAAAAAATAGAAATGATAAAAACAAATAAAAATTCAAGTTGAAAAATACAGTTAATTTAAAATTTCAGTGGAGAGCTTAAAAACCTTCCTTAACTATGAAGAAGAATCAGTGACCTAAAAGATGGGATATTTGACATGATCCAATCAGAGGAGAAAAAAATACAGAATAAAAAAGAGCAAAAAGAGTTTATAGGACCTTCAAAATACAACACACACACACACACACAAAACCAAAAACAAACAAACAAACAAACAAAAAAACCAAGCAACATTTACATTATAATGATTAGAAAAGAAGAGGAAAGAAAGGAAAGTATATTCAACCCCAAAAAGGTTGAACCTAAATAGGGCTTCACTGAGTCACATTAGAATTAAATTGTCAAAAGAAAAAGACAAAGAAAGTATTCTAAGAGCAGTAAAAGAGAGAGCATAGAAGGGAAAACCATAAAATAATCAGTAGATTTTTCAAAATCAAAACAAAACCAAACACATTTTAGTTAGAATAGGAATGACATACAAAATATTGAAAGAAAAATATGTCCACAAAATACTATATACCTGGTAAAGCTGTCCTTCAGAAATGAATGAAAGCTAAAGACTTTCCTGAATAAACAAAAGCTGAGGGAATTCATTAACAGACGTGACTTACAAGAAATTCTAAAGGAAGATTTTGAATGAAAGTATAATTAACATCATAAAAATATTAGAAGATACTATAAAACTCATTGGTGTGGTAAATATACAGTCAGAATTAGATCCTGTAATGTAATGATGATGCATAATTAACTTACAACTTTAATTTAAAAGTTAAAAAACAAACAGTAAAAATGTCTGTAACTTTAATAATCTGTTATTAGTTTCACAATAAAAATATGTACATTATAACATCAATAATCTCAAATGTAAAAGGGGGAGAATTAAAAGCATAAAGTTTAAGAATTCTATTGGAGTTTTAATTATCTTAAAATATTTTATTTATTTTTTTAATTTGTAATTTTTTTAAAAATTTCTGAAGGAGAAAGAGACAGAGTGTGAGTGAGGGAGTGGCAGAGAGAGACACACACACACAATCCTAAGCAGGCTGCAGGCTCTGAGCTGTCAGCACAGAACCCAACAAGGGGCTTGAACTCACAAACTGCGAGAACATGACCTGAGCTGAAGTCAGATGCTTCACCGACTGAGCCACCCACCATTAACTTAAAATATTTTAAGATATTTTATGTAATCCTCATAGAAACCATAAAGGAAAAACTTGAAGCAATTACACACAAGAACATGGTAAAGAAGTCAAAGTATACTGATACTAAAAGATATCAACACACACACAAAGACAGTATGATAAAACACAAAAAACAATGGATCAGAAAACAATTAACAAAATAGTTGTTAGTCCTTAGTTATTAATAACTAAATAATTAAAATGTACACATTAAATTATGGAATCAAAAGACACAAAATGATTCAATGGATTAAAAAAACAAGATCGAATGATATGTTGCCCTTGAGAGCACTTGAAGTCTATTTGAATAGATTAGTTGCTAGTAAAGAGATTTAATCAGTAGTAAAAGATAACCCAACAACGAAAAGTCCAGGAGCAGTTAGCTTCAATGATTTCTACTAAATATTTAAAAAAAATAATGCCAATCCTTCCCAAACTCTTCCAAAAACAATTGTAGAGGAGGAAGTACTCCCAAACTAATTTTATGAGACCAAAATTTTCCCGATACCAAAGCCAGAAAAAGATACAACTAGAAAGGAAAAATATAGGTCAATAATCCTGATGAATATAAATGTAAAAATTCCCAATAAAATACTAGCAAATGAAACTCAGCAGCACCTTGGCAAGGGTTCACTTGCCATGATGAAGTGGGATTTATTCTTGGCATGTAAGGATGGTTCAACATCTACAAATCAATGTGATACATCACATTAATGAGGAGAAAGAACAGAATCATATAATCATTTCAATAGATGTAGAAAAAACATCTGACATAATTCAATATCTGTTCATGATAAAAATGCTAAAAAAATTAGGCATAGAGAAGTATATCGCAACATAATAAAGATCACATAAGGTAAGCCCACAGCTAATATCATAGTCAATGGAGAAAGGTTGAAAGCTTTTTCTCTAAGATCAGGAACAATATAAAGTGTGCCCACTCTCACCATTAATATTCAACATAGTAATGGAAGTCCAAGCCAGAGCAACCAAGCAAGAAAAAGAAACATAAGGCATTAGAATTGGAAAGGAGAAGTAAAATTGTTTCTATTTTATAATGAGTGATTTTATATAATGAAAATCCTAAAGACTTCGTCAAAAACCCTGTTAGATCTGATCAACAAATTCACTAAAGTTGTGAGATACAAATTTAAAAATCAGTAGCATTTTGATACATTAGCAGTGAATTGTTTGATAAAGAAGTGAAGAAATCAATCTCATTTGCAATAGCATAAAAACAATAAAAATATTTAGTAATAAATTTAACCAAGTAAGTGAAAGAACTCTACTCTGAAAACTAACAGATATTGGTGAAAACAATGGAAGAAAACATAAATAAATAAATAAATAAATAAGTAGAAGGTATCTATTCATGGATTGAATGAATTAATATTGATAAAATGTTAGTAAAAAGCCATCAGTATCTTGAATCCCTATCAAGATTCCAATGGCATTTTGTACAGAAGTAGAACAAACCATTTTAAAAATTTATACGGACCCACAAACAGTCCTGAATAGCCAAAATATTTCTGAGAAAAAAACAAATCAGGAAGAATCATGGTCTTGGCATAGAAACAGAAAAAAAAAAAAAAAAAAAAAAAAAAAAAAAAGACCAATAGAACAGAATTGAGAGCCCAGAAACAGACCCAAGTACAGATCTTCCTCAACTTATGTTGGGAATACATCCAAGTAAACCCGTCATAAGTTGAAACTATTGGAGGAGTTAAGATTGCAAAGAAGTAGGTGAACCCTATGCTTGCTTCATCACTTTAACACAGCTAGAGAAATATAAATTATTCCAGACAGCCAAGAAATCTATTCGAATGCTGAGAGAACAAACTGCAGATCTAGAGGAAGAAAAGAAGTCACATCATGGAATGTAGGAGGTGTAGAGATGTGATTTCAGGGAGAAAAGAATTGCAGATATTGTGGAGGGGAGGGAGCCTTGATCTCAGAGAGAGATATATAGAGAGAAACAGAGAGAAAGCAGGATGCAGGGGATTGCAAAGAGAAACACTTCCCCCAAAACATTAACTGGGAAAACTTAGAGTCGTTGATTATCACAACTTTTTACAAGCAGCAGAGCTGAAAGTCTGAAGTCTGAGAAATCCATGCCACCACTGGATGGAGGCTGGTGGGTATAGCAGTACCCTGGGGAGAAGAAAGGCAGAAGCCTGGAAGCAGGAAGTGTGGTTTAAAAATCCCCTGGGAGGCTCTGGGAGAGGAAGTTTCTCTCCGTGTAGTGCATTTGGGAGAAGCAGCAGTCTCTCAGGGGACAAAAGAAATGGCAGGTGCCAATGTGCTGCCCTGTTCATTAGCATCGAAACAGAGACACCTGCTGAAGGCAGCAAACCTTGATGCCAGCTTTTTTGGTGTGCTTTATCATAAATTCCAACCCCTATGCAGTCATGTAGCTGCTTTTCTGGGACTAACTGGCACCAGCCACAACATGGCATGACTCTCCCCCAGAGGATTAGCGTAGGTCTGCTCCACACCAGCTCCCTTATATTTGGAGTTTTGAGATAAAACACAGGAGAACTGTGCTGCCTGGCAGACAGACAGTTTGGACACAGACAGGGTGAAGGTAGGGATCTGATAGAAGTTGGGACACAAAGAAGGAGATTGTTTATTCTTCTGTGAGGGCTTCCGGAACAGTGGCAGGAATGAATTCCCTGCTTCTGAGATGAGAGAGCAGAGTAATGCCATTTTACCTCCATGCATCGCATGGACAGATCTCAGTGCGCAACACAGCACCCATAGTGGGGGCTGGCGCCACTTACACTAACCGCCCCAAACCCTGTTCCTTGCAGATGTATCTTTACTAGGGCAAGTCTGCCTAAGAATCAGTGCAGCAGGCCACTCATCTTGAAGGCCAGCACAAACCCTTCACATGCCCCAAATCTACTGATCATGGAGTGCTATAAAACTTTAGCTCTAGGGGTAATAAGATTTAGCCTCTTTTAACAAGATCAAAATACACCTAGTAAAAACTTGCTACACAGTGGACAAGGTCCAAACACTCCTCAGGCAAGGAGAAACTCTTCAGAATACTGACCCAAGGAAAAAGAGAAGCCAGAACAACAGCAGAGTGCACACTCTGAAACACTTCCTGAAGCTCCAGTTCCTGGAATGTATAGGACTTCTTAATATAGCCATTACTCTCAGGAGCAGGAAATATAATGGGCTTTCTAAATACATACACATACAATACAGTGACAGACAAAATGACAAGATGGAAGAATTCAACCCAAAAGAAAGAACAGTAAGTGGTCAGTGGCCAGGGATTGAATCAAAACAGATATAAGTAATATGACTGAAAGAGAAATTAAAACAACAACCATAAGGATACTAGCTGGGCTTGAGAAAAAGATTGAACACATTAGAGAATCACTTACTGCAGATATAAAAGAACTAAAACTAGTCAGGTTGAAACTTTAAAAAAATTGCTGTAGCTGAGATGCAAAACTGATTAGATGTAATGACAACAAGGATAGACAAAGTAGAGAAATGAATCTATAATATAGAAGGTAAAATTATGGAAAATATTGAAGCCAAATAGAAAAGAAAGGTATTGGATCATAAATATAGACTTAGAGAACTCAGCAATTCCATAAAGCTTTGTATCATAGGAATCAGAGAATACAGAAGGTTTATTTGAGCAAATTAAGCTGAAATTCTCCCTAAACTGGGAAAGGAAACAGATATTGAAATCTAGAAGGCACAGAGAACTTCCTTCAAATTAAAAAAAAAAAAAAAAGCTGGCTAAAACCAAGAACTACCATAGTAAAAAGCTTTAAATATAAAGATAAGGAAAGAATCCTGAAAGCAGCAAGGGAAAAGAAATCCCTAACCTATAAGGGAAGACAAATCAGGTTCACAGCAGATCTCACAACAGAAACCTGGCAAGCCAAAAGGGAGTGGAATGATATATTCAATGTGCTGAGTGGGAAAAATATGCATACAAGAATACTTTATTCAGCAAGTTTGTCATTCAGAAAAGAAGGAGAGATAAAGAGTTTCCCAAACAAAAACTAAAGAAATTTATGACCACTAAACCTGCCCTGAAAGAAATATTAAAGGGGACACTTTGAGTAGGAAAGAAAGACCAAAAACCATTGAAGACTAGAAAGGAATAGAGAAAATCTCCAGAATCAGCAACTTTACAGATAATAAATGGCACTAAATTCTTATCTGTCAATAATTACTCTGAATGTAAATAAACTAGATGTTTCAATCAAAAGACATAGGGTATCAGAATAGATTTAAAAAAGAGAAGATCCATCTATATGCTGCTTACAAAAGACTCATTTTAGAGCTAAAGACACCTGTAAGGGGGTGGAGAACTGTATATCATACTAATGAACATCAAAAGAAAGTCAGAGTTGCCATACCTATATCAGACAAAGTAGGTTTTAAACCAAAGGCTGTAACAGGAGATGAAGAAGGTCACTGTATCATAATTAAGGGTCTAACAATATTTACCATTGTTAAATCTAACAAGAAGATTTAACAATGGTAAATATTTATGCTCCTAACTTGAAAGCACCCAAATCCATGAATCAATTAATCCAAAAAAAAACCCCATAAATAAACTCATTGATAATAAAACAAGGATAGTAGGGGACTTTAACAACCCACTTACAGTAATAGACAGATCACTGAAGCAGAAAACCAACAAGGAAACAATGGCTTTGTATGACACATTGGACCAAATGGACTTAACATTTATTCAAAACATTTCATCCTAGGGCAGCAGAATGCACATTCTTTTTCAGTGCATACGGAACATTGTCCAGAATAGATCATGTACTGCATCACAAATCATCCCTCGACAAGTACAAAAATATAGAGATCATACATGCATATTATCAAACTACAACGCTATGAAACTTGAAGTCCACAACAAGAAAAAATTTGGAAAGACCACAGATACATGGAGATTAAAGAACATCCTACTAAAGAATGAATGGGTTAACCAGGAAGTTAAAGAAGAAATTAAAAAATACATGGAAGCAAATGGAAATGAAAACACAACACTTCAAAACCTTTGGGATGCAACAAAGGCAGTCCGGGGTGGGGGGGGGGTGAAGCATATAGCAATACAGTTGTACCTCAAGAAGCAAGAAAAGTCTCAAATACACAACGTAATCTTACACCTAAAGGAACTAGAAAAAGAACATCAAATAAAGCCTAAAGCTAGCAGAAGAGGGGAAATAATAAATATTAAAGCAAAAATAAATGATACAGAAACAAAAAAGGTAGAACAGATCAATGAAACTAAGAGCGTGTTCTTCCAAGGAATTAATGAAACTGATAAAGCTCTAGCCAGACTTATCAAAAAGAAAAGGATCTAAAAAAAGTAATCATGATTGAAAGAAGAGAGATCACAACCAATACCACAGAAATACAATCATAAGAGAATACTATGAAAACTTATACAACAACAAACTGGGAAATCTGGAAGAAATGGACAAATTTCTAGAAACATACAAACTACCAAAACTGAAGAAGGAAAAAAGAAAATTTGAACAGACCCATAGCCAGCAAAAAAACTGAGTCAGTAATAAAAAAAATGTCCAACAATCAAAAGTCCAGTTCCAAATGGCTTCTCAGCATAATTCTACCAGATATTTAAAGAAGAGTTAATACCTATTCTTTTCAAACTGTTCCAAATAATAGAATGGAAAGAAAACTTCCAAACAAATTCTACCTGACAAAGACCCCACTAAAAAGGAGAATTTACAATGTCCCTGATGAACATGGATGTAAAAATTCTCAACAAGATGTTGGCAAATCAAATCCAACAATACATTAAAATTATTCACCATGATCAAGTAAGATTTATTCCTGGACTTCCAGGGTGTTTCAATATTCAAAAATCAATCAGTGTGATATACCTCATAATAAATGAAAGAATAAGAACCATATGATCCTCTCACTAGATGCAGAAAAAGCCTTTGACAAAGTATAGCATCCATTCTTGATAAAAATCCTCAAAAAGTAGGTAAAGAGGGAAAATACATCAACCTTGTAAAGGCCATATATCAAAGACACATAACGAATATAATACTCATTGGGAAAAAACTGAGAGCTTTTCCTTTATGGTCAGGAACAAGACAGTGATGTCCACTCTCACCATTGTTACTTAATATAGTGCTGGAAGTCCTAGCTTCAGAAACCAGGCAACAAAAGAAATAAAAGCATAGAAATTGACAAGGAAGAATTCAACTTTCACTATTCGTAGATGACATGATACTCCATGTAGAAAACTCAAAAACTCCACACACAAAAAAATAACTAGAACTGATACATGAGATCATCAAAGTCACAGGGTCTAAAATCTGTGTACAGAAATCTGTTGCATTTATATACACCAATAATGTAGTATCAGAAAAGGAAATCTTTGAATCAATCCCATTTACAATTACATTTACAATTGCACCAAAAACCATAAGATATCTAGGAATGAATATAACCAAAGAGATAAAAAGATTAATACTCTGAAAACTATGGAATACTTATAAAAGAAATTGAAGATGACACAAAGAAATGGGAAAACATTCCATGATAATGGATTCGAAGGACAAACATTGTTAAAAGCAATCTATACATTTAATGCAATGCCTATCAAAATACTACCAGCATTTCTCATAGAGGTAGAACAATACTAAAATATGTATGGAACCACTAAAGACTCCAAATAGCCAAAGCAATCCTGAAAAAGAAATGCAAAACTGGAGGCATCACAATTCCGGATTTAAACTGGCACAAAAACAGACACATAAATCAATGGAAAAATAGAAAACCCAGAAATGGATCCAAAACTATATGGTCAACTAATCTTCAATAAAGCAGGAAAAGATATCCAAACCACAAGAAACTCTTAACTATAGAAAACAAGCAGGGTTGATGGAGGGCTGTGGACGGGGGATAGGCTAGATGGGTGATTGGTATTAAGGAGAGCACTAGTGATGAGCATTGAGTATTATATGTAAATGACGAATCACTAAATTCTCTTTAACAAATGGTGTTTGGAAAACTGGACAGCAACAAACAGAAGAATGAAACTTTCCTGGGTTTCTTTTATAAGGACCACTGTCTTACACCATACACAAAAATGAATTCAAAATGAATGAAAAACCTAAATATGACCCAGTAAACCATCAAAATCCTGGAGCAGAATATAGGCAGCAACATCTTTGACCTCGATTGTAGCAACTTCTTACTAGACATGTCACTAGAGGCAATGGAAACAAAATAAAAAATGAACTATTGGGACTTAAGATAAAAGCTTCTGCATAGCAAAGAAAACAATTAACAAAACCAAAAGGCAGCTTATGGAATGGGAGGAGATATTTTCAATGACTTATCAAATCAAAGGTTAACATCCAAAACTTATAAATAAGTTTTCAAACTGAATACCCCAAAACCAATAATCCAGTTAAGAAATGGGCAGAGGACATAAACAGAGATTTTTTTCAAAGAAGACATGCAGATGGCTCACAGAGACATGAAAAGATGCTCAACATAACTCTTCATCAGGGGAACACAAATCAAAACCACAAGGAGATACCACTTTACACCTGTCAGAATGGCTAAAATTAACAACACATTAAACAAAACATTTAGAGGATATAGAGAAAGAGTAATCCTTTTATACTGTTGGTGGGAATGCAAACTTGTGCATCCACTCTGGAAAACAGTATGGAGATTCCTCAGATAATTAAAAATAAAACTAATCTATGACCTAGCAATTGCATTACTAGGTACTATCCAAAGGATGCAAAAAAACTGAGTTGAAGGGACACATGCACCTTAATGTTTAATGTCAGTGCTGTCAACAATAGCCAAATTATGGAAAGAGCCCAAATGTCTATCTACTGATAAAATGTATAAAGAAGATGTGGTATGCAGACACACACACACACACACACACACACACACACACACACAGAGGAACATACTCAGCCATCAAAAAGAGTAAAATCTTGCCATTTGCAATGATGTGGATGGAGCAAGAGTGTATTATGCTAAATGAAATAAGTCAGTCAAATACCAGATTATTTCTTTCATATGTGGAATTTAAGAAACAAAACAGATAAACATAAGGGAAGTGGGAGAAGTGAGGGAAGCAAACCACTAACAACTCTTAACTATAGAGAACAAGCAGGGTTGATGGAAGGATGTTGGCAGGGGATGGGCTAGATGGGTGATGGGTATTAAAGAGGGGACTTGTTTCGATGAACATTGAGTATTATAAGTAAGTGATGAATCACTAAATTCTTTACCTGAAACCAATTTTACTCTATGTGTTAACTAACTACTTTTTAAATAAAAACTTAAAAAATAAAAATCAGAAATATAGGTTGAAAGGGCATTTAATATGCCTAAACTGCTTAGCCTAGCCTACTTCATTCACTGAACACTTATGTTAGCCTACAGTTGGGAAAAATCATCTAACACAAAGGATATTTCATAATCAAGTGTTTAATATATCATGCAATTTATTGAATACTGTACTAATAGTAAATTAACAGAATGGTTGCATAGGGACAATGGTTATAAGTGTATCAGTTGTTTAGTCTTATGATCACATATCTACTGGGAGCTACAGCTGGTGGCCTCTTCCCAGCATCATGAGACAGTATCTTGTGTTTACTACTAGGCCAAGAAAAAAAGCAAAATTCAAAATATGAAGTATCATTTCTACTTAATATGTATTACTTTTTCACCATCATAAAGTTAAAAAAAGTAAGGCAAACTATCATAAGTTTGAGATCAAGTGTATGTATGGTCAACTAATATTTGATGAGGGAGCCACGAATAGTCAATGGTGAAAAGATAAATGATGCCTGTAATTGCATGTTCACATGTAAAAAAGTGAGACTAGCCTACTATTTTACACCATTCACAGTAATTAGTTTAAAATGAATTAAAGACTTACATATAAGTCCTGAAACTATGAAACTTGTAGAAGAAAATATAAGAAAAAATCTCCTTGACATGGGTATTGGCAATGATTATTTTTAAGATATGATACCTAAAGCACAAGGAACAAAAGCACAAACAAGTGAGACTACATCCAAGTAAAAAGCTTCTGCACAGCAAAAGAAATAATTAACAAAGTGAAAAGACAACCTATGGAATGGGAAAAAAATATTTGCAAACCATATATCTGATAAGGGGTTCATACACACAATGTATTAAAAATTTATACAACTCAATAGCAAAAAAAAAAAAAAAACCCCAACAAACCCTAAAAATAATCCAGTTTAAATATTGGCAATCAACTTAAATAGACAGTTTTCCAAAGAAGATACATGGTGACTAACAAGTACATAAAAAAATTCTCACAACATAACTACTCATTTGGGAAATGCAAATCAATGACGATGAGATATCACCCCATTTTTGTTGGATGGTCATAATAAAAAAAGATGTAGAAATAACAAGAATGTGGCAAGAATGCAGATGAAAGTGAATCCTTCTACACTGCTAGTGGTATTGTACACTAGCAGTACAAATAGTACAGCCAGTATAGAACACAGCATGGGGGATTTTCAAAAAATTAAAAATTGAACTACCATGTAATCCAATTCCATTTCTAAGAACATATTCAAAGGAAATGAAAACACTAATTGAAAAAAATATCCACACCTCCAATGGTCATAACAGCACTATTTACAATAGACAACATATGCAAACAACCTAAGTACCCATCAACAAATAAGTGGATGAAGATATTGTGATGTGAATGAAACTAGCCTGCTATTTTACACCACTGACACTAATTAGCATTATATATACATATATGTATATATTTTTAATATATACTCCACACACACAGTGGGATAATATTTATCCATGAGAAGGAAGGAAATCCTGCCATTTGAGACAAAATGGATGGATCTTGAGGACATTATGCTAAGTAGAATAAGTCAGAGAGAAAGACAAATACTGTTTGTTTTAACTTATATGCAAAATCTAAAACAAGATAAACAAAACAAAAAACCCCACCAAACTAGAAAAAGAAATCATATTTGTGATTACTAGGCCTGGAATGTGATGCTAGGAGGGGAATTGGAGGAAAGTTGTCAAAAGATACAAACTTCCACTGAGAAGATTAAATGGTACTGTGGATGTGATTTACAACATAACTACAGTTGGCACTGCCATCTGATCTATATGAATGTTGTTGAGAATAAATCCTGAGTTCTCACTTAAAAAAAAAAGAGCTAGCAAGCTATGAATAGACATGAAGGAATTTTAAATGCATATTATTAAGTGAAAGAGGCCAATCTGAAAAGGCTACATATGATTCCAACTATGGTTCCAACTATGACTTTCTGAAGAAATTAAAAGATTAGTTGAAAGGTGTTGGGAGGAGGGAAGAGGGATAAATAGAGTACAAAGGATTTTTAAAACAGTAAAAATCCCTTTTATGATATTATGATGTATGTATATCATTATATATTTGTCTAAAACTACAGAATGTACACCAAGAGTGAACCCGAAAATAAACTATGGATCTTGGGTAGTTATGAATGTCAATATAGGTTCATCCTTGGTAACTAATGTACCAGTCTGATGAGTGATAACGGGGGAGGTTATTCACATGTAGGGGCAGAGGGTGTATGGGAAATCTTTCTACTTTCCTCTCAATTTGTAAAACTAAAGCTACTCTTAAAAATAAAGTTTAAAAAATATACCAATGTCCTGAATATAATCATTTTATTGGGTCTGGTGGCTTAGAAATTCCAAACATTTCCAGTCTTGGCAGTCCCTTGCAGCTGCTCTATATAATGTTCCTGAGTTCTAGGATTCAGTGCTTCGGTGTTGAGTCTACAGATTCTGTTGTTGGGACTCAGAAACTCTTGAGTAGACAGGACCATGGTTCATGACAGCTTCTCATCCTAGAGAAGGCTGAGGAAGGTTAGAGAAGTAAGTAGGGAAAGCCCATGGAGAACACTTGTTTCCAGCTTCTAGCTTCCCCAAGGTGTCATTTTCTGTATTCGAGAATAATAAACTGCCAGGAATGATAGAAACTGAGATTCAGAGACAGCAAGTGACTTGCCCAAGGTTATTCATTAATGCGAACGTTAGGACTCAAACCTAAGTTTGCTGTCTCCATTGTGGTGCCTTTCATGGAGTCATTTAAATGGTAACAATGGAAAAGGAGCAAGGAGAATTTGAACTTAAATCCCTATCTCTCTTCATGTGTTTTCATCATTAACAAGTTCAAATAAATTATGAATTTTACTTTGCATAGTATCTAAGATAGTATAGTTCTACTCTGCATTCTAGAGGAGTAGCCCCAGACTTTTTCTGCCAAAGCACTCATGCTTTTCAATGTGCTAAGTTAAGATGAGCCCTTCCTCCAGGCCCAAGAAATGACCCAGGATCTGACTAAAGCTCATCACAATAATCTCAGTGATCGCTTTGGTTGTGGTCAATAAAACATGAAGATTTATCTGTTGGAGATTTGTGGGAAAGAATTTCCTCTATGACCAAAAAAGGAAGGCTTCCAGTCAAATTCCTTCTTGTGCCCCAAGCAATGGAAATGCAGGGAAACTCCCTTTTACTTCCTGCCTTTGGATATTTTCATGATGTTGAGATGCTGTAGCAGCCATCTTGTGACCATGAGACCAATAACCAAGAGAACTGGAAATAAGTCACTGAGTTGTCAAATTGCCCAACTCTGGAACTTTCTACATCACACTTCTTTTTATATGAAGTAGTAAGACCACTAATTGTTTAACAAATTTTACCACTTATAGTCATAAGCATTTTAGCTGATTTTGAAAGCGTCCTGTAGAAGATGAGAACTAGACCTTGAAATATAGTAAGATTTAGGCAGGCAGAAAGGAGGTGGAGGGATCTTATATGAGAGGATAAGTAAAGGCAAAAGAACAGGAACTAGCCTGGCCCATGTGGCATCAGGGGTGGGGTGTGGAGGAGGAATTTCCAGGCTGCTGTGGAGAATGTCAACTGGAATAATTGTACCTTTCTCTGAACTCATACTATTTACTCTTAGTGTGTATATATGGATTTTCAAATGTTTATTTGCTTGCAGATTTTTGTCAATAAAAGTAGAAAAGTAGTTGGCTCATGTGTCAAAGATATGAGAGGACAGCACAATATTTTCCTGGCTCTTGGTCTCCTGACCAGGACCCACAAACTTGTACTGGAGTCTTATAGAGAGTGACTGCAGGGAGAAGCTAAAGAAACTTCTCACAGACTACTCTCTGAGACCAACCAACAGCACTACTATAGTTTTCAGGTACTAGACTCTGCAGAGCTGTGGCGATATTGATACTGTGGAGGACAGCATTAACAAGCTCTGGGGCATCAGGGGGGGGGGAAGCATTCTAGGCCCCATCAACCTCCCCTGGGGGTCATTGGCAGCTGTGTGGGGTGAGATGCTGCTTTCAAAGAACATCTCTCTGAGCTGCCACAATACAGGCAGGAGCAGAGGGGATAAGTCTGCATGAGCCAAGTATGGATTCACTAGAGATGTAGAAATAACATCAGGAGACTCTGAGTGGAATAAAATCCTTCACTAATTAGGGGGCCTAATTCTATCACATGGCAGTCATTACAGTTTATGTAGCTCTGTTGGAATTCCCTGGCAAATGCAGCAGTGTTTCTCATGATTAGCATTATCAACTCTTTGGGTCAGATGAGTCTTTGTTGTGAGAACTGTCCTGTACATTGTGGAACATCCCTGGTCTATACCTTCTAGATGCCAGTTATATACGTTTCTCCTGAGCTTTGACAATTAAAAATTCCTCCAGACATTTTGAGAACACTGGGCTAGAGAAATATGGGGAAAATGTGTGTAGTAGTAGTAGAGAAAAGAATGATATCTGTTATTTACATTTATATTTATTTATAATTTATATTTCTAATTTTTCACTTTAAAAAAGCTTCAGTGGACATTTCCTTAGTTTGGTATCTTTATTTTCTTGAGACACTTGTGTGGCTCAGTCGGTTAAGCATCCAGCTCTTGATTTTGGCTCAGGACATGATCTCACAGTTCTGTGAATTCAAGCCCCACATCTGTGCTGTAGGCACAGAACCTGCTTGAGATTCTGTCTCCCTCTCTCTGTGTCCCTACCCTGCTCTCTCTCTCTCTTTCTTTCTCTCTCTCTTTCAAAGACAAGTACATAAACTTTAAAAAGTCTTTAAAAATTTTTCTTGGAATAAATTCTTAGACATGGTATTGCTTGGTGAAAGATTGGCAGGTTTAAAGTTAACTCTAAAGACTATATGACTGCAAGAAAGACTTTTCAGATTTAGATTCCGATCAAATTTGACAATTCTTTTTTATCATTTTAGAATTTAGTATCTAGTTTTGCACATGACAGGTTCTCAATAAATACTTGGTAGTTGGTTGATTGTTGCTTGTACATTTCCATCCCTCCTTATTTCAACAAATATCTGGACATGTTGGTATATGTCACTTTACAACAATTTCCATATAGGCTGGACCTGAAGAAGGTACTCATTATATGTAAAAAACATAATGGTATATTTGTTATATAGGATTGTTCCTATATATCCATGCCTCTTAAGTATGGTCCCTGATCCTTTGGTCCCCACCCAAGAACTTGTTGGATATTCAAATTCTCTGGTACCACCTGGACCATTTCTGTATTTAAAAATCTTGCCACATGATCCTCCAAAAGCTAAAATTTGAGAACCACTGCAATAGACAATAAAAATGAACAAATACTGTTCTCATCAGCATATAAATTGCTATACCCTAGACAATCACTCTATAATGACTTCTCCCTGATGGGAGTTGGCCAGCCCACCCTTTGTTCATCAGAAATTTTGAACCTTCACAACCTAAATGTGTGTAATGCTACCTCAGTACATCTGGTTCCCTGGTTGGTCTCTTAGAGGATCTTCTGACATGTGTAGTCCTTGGGTTTTGGGAGATTGTGTGTGTGTGTGTGTGTGTGTGTGTGTTCACGTATGTACAGTTTTCTAATTAGACATGGCATCTGTTAAAGGCAGGGACTGTACCTCTTACCACATGCTTAGCCTTGCTTGTAGTGAAGATTTTTAAATGGGATTGACTACACTTTTTTTTTTTTGAAGGTAACTATAATTTTTATTTGGTAGCTGTATTTTTCCTTGAATAAGTGTTTTGCATTTTTATTTTTTATTTTTTAAAAATAGTTTATTGTCAGATTGGTTTCCATACAACACCCAGTGCTCTTCCCCACAAGTGCCCTCCACCATCACCACCACCTCTTTCCCCCTCCCCCTCCCCCTTCAACCCTTGGTTCCTTTTCAGTATTCAATAGTCTTTCAGGTTTTGCGTCCCTCTCTCTCCCCAACTCTCTTTCCCTCTTCCCCTCCTCCTGGTCCTCCATTAGGTTTCTCTGATCTCCTGCTAGACCTGAGTGCAAACATATGGTATCTGTCCTTCTCTGCCTGACTTATTTCGCTTAGCATGACACTCTCGAGGTCCATCCACTTTGCTACAAATGGCCAGATTTCATTCTTTCTCATTGCCATGTAGTACTCCATTGTGTATATATATATATACCACATCTTCTTGATCCACTCATCAGGCTCTTTCCATGATTTGGCTACTGTTGACAGAGCCGCTATGAACATTGGGGTACATGTGCCCCTATGCATCAGCACTTCTGTATCCCTTGGGTAAATCCCTAGCAGTGCTATTGCTGGGTCATAAGGGAGTTCTATGGATAGCTTTTTGAGGACCTTCCACACTGTTTTCCAGAGCAGCTGCACCCGTTTACATTCCCACCAACAGTGTAGGAGGGTGCCCATCTCTCCACACCCTCGCCAGCATCTATAATCTCTTGATTTGTTCATTTTAGCCACTCTGACTGGCGTGAGGTGGTATCTCAGTGTGGTTTTGATTTGTATTTCCCTGATGATAAGTGAGGCTGAGCATCGTTTCATGTGCCTGTAGGCCATCTGGATGTCCTCTTTGGACAAGTGTCTGTTCATGTCTTCTGCCCATTTCTTCACTGGGTTTTTTGCTTTTTGGGTGTGGAGTTTGGTGAGTTCCTTGTAGATTTTGGATACTAGCCCTTTATCTGATATGTCCTTTCCAACTACCTTTTTCCATTCTGTTGGTTGCTTATTCGTTTTCTTGATTGTTTCCTTTGCAGTGCAGAAGCTTTTTATCTTGATGAGGTCCCAAGAGTTCATTTTTTATTTGATTTCCCTTGCCTTTGGGGATGTGTTGAGTAGGAAATTGCTGCGGTTGAGGTCAAGGAGGTTGTTTCCTACTTTCTCCTCGAGGGTTTTGATGGTTCTCTGTCTCACATTCATCATTCAGGTCCTTCAGCATTTTGAGTTTATTTTTGTGTATGGTGTAAGAAAGTGGTCTAGTTTCATTCCTCTGCATGTGGCTATCCAGTTCTCCCAGCACCACCGGCTAAAGAGGCAGTCTTTTTCCATCAGATACTCTTTCCTGCTTTGTCAAAATTTAATTGGCCATACATTTGTGGGCCCAGTTTTGGCTTCTCTATTCTATTCCATTAGTCTGTGTGTCTGTTTTTGTGGCAATACCATACTGTCTTGATGATGATGGCTTTGTAGTAGAGGCTAAAGTCTGGGATTGTGATGCCTCCCGTTTTGGTTTTCTTCTTCAATATTACTTTGGCTATTTGGGGTCTTTTGTCCCCGAATTGACTGCACTTTAAATGCTCATGCACAAAGATGAGGTCATATTCAGGTTTCCCAGGGGAATGGTGGGTGATTCTGCCTATAAGACATATATTTTTGAGAAGCTAATTGTGTAAGGGATTAAAAAATAATGTAAAACAGTCAGTCAAAACTCTTCACTGGGGAAATTCTAGGCACTGCTTTGTAACTGACAGTTAAAAAAATTTAATGTTATTATCTATTTTTGAGAGAGACTGAGCATGAGTGGTAGAGGGGCAGATGGAGAGGGAGGCACTGAATCCAAAGCAGGCTCTGAGCTGTCTGCACAGAGCTCCTTGTGGGGTTTGAACCCATTAATTGTGAGATCGTGACCTGAGCCGAAGTTGGGCATTTAACTAAGTGAGCCACCCAGGCACCCCTGTAACTGACAAATTATTAAATGGTGAAATGCATCTTATTTATGTCCAATGTCTCTATCCCATGTCAAAAGCTGCTTATCTGGTGATCAGTTCAGAGAGTAGGTCAAGGAGATGGGGTTAAATATTAAATAAACCAGAAAGCTCTACCTTCCATTTGTGAGGCAACAACTAGTAAAAACCATCCCTACTGATTTGCGCAGACCAAGTCAGTGAATCAAGCAGCCAGTCTAAGGAAATGGGTGTTGGGGCTACACAGTAAGAGTTGATATGGGAGTCAAAATAAAATGGTCACAGTCAGAACACATTTGCATGACCAGATGCCTCTATAGCCATGAACAACACAGCATGACATGAATGGGATAAACTGGAATGAAGAAAAATACCAAGAGTTCTTGCTTACCTTAACATGAGTGGAGGGTGCTCAATTGTCCTGGTTTTAGCCCTGAAAATCCTGTCTCTAGAAGTCCCCCAGTTCCCAGCAGACCAAGATAGTTGATCACTTTACTCGATTTCTGAAAGTCTTAGTGCAAATTCTTCCCACAGTGGCCCTTTAGAGATGGCTGAATTATTCATGAGATACATTTTAGAAAAATACGAGAGACAAGTACGTTATTTTGATCTGAACTTTTTCTTCTTCCTATGAAATTTATTTCTTTTGTAGATTTTATGTTTTTTCCCACTTTTCAGCTCTATATCAAAGAAGCAGCAAGTAGAGCAGTGTGATAGCTGCTCATGTTGGAAGTAGAGACTGCCTCAACAGTGGACCAGATTTCCCCAGGTTCTTTGAGGCTTCTCCAGGTGCCTGTCCTTAACCTCTGGAGTTTCAGCAGGAGATATTGGGGTGAAGTGAGACTTCACAGTAGGAGTGAGTAATGCAATTATAATACTGCAAGAAATTTTAGCGTCTGACTCATTCAGTCACTTGGTTTATCACCTCTCTTATCCCTAAAACTCTGATCAGGCATGTTTCCCATTACAAACTTACTAATGCTATTTTGGATTTTGTAAGATTCTCTGTCTAGAAAGTCCAAAGTCCTGAAAAGCACTTAGTTTCAGAATATTTGAAAATAGAACAGTAGGAGGTATTCAGAATATAGTTTCTGGAGTCAGACTTCCTGGGTTTCAATCCTAACTCTTCCCCCTTAAATGTATGACCTTGGGCAAGTTACTCACACTCTTAAACTTAGTGTTTCCATACCTGTAAAATGGGGATAGTGTCTTTTTCATAATAATAATGCCTTTTTAATAAAGTTACTGTGAGAATAAAATGAGTTAATATATATAAAGTGATTTTTAACTAAAATTTTTTCATTTCGGGGCACCTGGGTGGCTCAGTTGGTTAAGTATCTGGCTTGGGCTCAGGTCATGATCTCACTATTCCTGGGTTTGATCCCCATGTTGTTCTCTGTGCTGACAGATCAGAGCCTGGAGCCTGCTTCAGATTCTGTGTCTCCCTCTCTCTCTCTCTCTGCCCCTCTCCCTCTTGTGTGTGTGTGCTCTCTCTCTCTCACTCAAAAACTCATAAACTTAAAAAAATTAATTTTATTTTCTTCCAGCTTTATTGACACGAACCTGATATATAACATTGTGTAAGTTTAAGATATTCAATGTGTTGATTTGCTGCATTTATATATTGCAAAATGACTACCAGCTAACACCTCCATAACATCACATA
>PISW01007651.1:60162-86038 GCA_004023785.1 Mungos mungo
TTTTTTTTTTTTTTTTTTTTTTTTTTTTTTTTATAATACAAAGGTCTGACTTAAGCTTTGATTGCTGAGGCATCTCCTTCAAAGAGACATCCGCTTCAAAGAGACATCCACTTCAACGTGAGCTATCTCAAACAAACGTATTGCCAGCCACATGACTAGATAATGAGCCAGGCTGTGCTATCCCCCCACCCTCCCAACCAGGCTCCCATATTTTAGTGATTTCTGTTATGGATCATTTGGCTTGTTTGTTTTTTCCTCTTCCCACACTATCAATTCCCATTCTAGGTTTTAAATTTCACCAATAGATTATGGTCTTGAAATCCTAGGCCCCTACACACAATCGTAATAAAATACCCCAGACACACAACCGCTTTCTCTACCTGTGTCCTTGCTGTATGGTCCTAAGTGTGCTGTGTGCTTTCCAGGTCTGGTGAGTAATAAACTGTTTTCTCCAAAGTTTCCTAATGACTACTAGAAAGGGTATCTCACAATCATAATAAGAACTATGAAGGCCAGTCCAGACACAACTTTCGTTATGGCCAGGTTTAGACTGGCACAAAACCATTTGTACCATTTGACCAATATCTACTCATTTCTCCTACCCCCAGCTCCTGGTAACCACCACTATACTCTCTGTTTCTATGATTTGGCTTTTATAGATTCCACATAAGTGATATCATACAATATTATTGTTTTACTTAACATAATGCCTTCAAGGTCCATCCATGTTGTTCCAAATGGCAGGATTTCCTTTGATCTCATGGATGAATATTATTTTATTGTATATATATTGTATTGTATATTGTATTCATTGTATATATGTATATAGTATATGTAAATGAAAAGTGTATATATAATACGCACACACACACATACCACAGCTTCTTTATTTATTATATATTGATGGACACTGAGGTTATTTTTATATCTTGGCTACTATGAATAATGGGGCAATAAACAGGAATACAGATAGCTCTTTGAGATACTGTTTTACTTCCTTTGAATATATACTAGAAGTAGGATTGTTGGAACATACGTAGCTATATTTTTATTTGAGGATCTTTCATGCTGTGTTCCATAGTGGCTACCCAATTGAAATTCCCACCATCAGTGCAGAAGTGTTCCCTTTTCTCCACATCTTCACAAATACTTTATTATCCCTCTCTTCTCAATGATAGCCATTCTGACAGGTATGTGGTAATATATTGTTGTGGGTTTCATTTGCATTTCCTTGATGATTAATGAAGTTGAGCCTCTTTTCATGTATGTTTGCCATTTGTATATCTACTTTGGAAACAGGTCTATTTAGTTCCTTTATGTCTAAACCTGATGCCCGGCCCCGAACGGTGGGTTCGTCCCTAACCCATGGCCCCGGAAAGGCTGCGGAACGCTAAACCGCTCATCATAGTTGTTTCCCACAGGAGCCTTAAACCGCGGGACCCGGAAGTCAAGTCCGCCCGTCCTTCCGCTTCCACCCCGGGGCTGCGGCTGCGCTCGCTGTTCCCAGCCCCGGGGGCTGGGGTGGCATTTGCCTTAACCCTCGGCCCGGGGCCAATCGTCCGCCAGGTCCAGGCGCACCCATCCCGGTTTGGAGCGCGCCTCCGGTCGGGGCAAACGCAACGGAGGCGCGCTCCATACCGGCTGGGAGCGCGCCTCCATCCGCCCCCACTGGCGACCGACCGGCAGTGCGGAGAAGCGGCGCGGTAAAGCAGCGCGGGTATATCTCCTGAGGGAGGGAGAGAGAAAAGGGGCAAGAGGAGAGGGGAGACACAGAAAGTAAAGACAACACTCACGGTTCCTGGTCAGGCGGAAGAGAGAGAGCGTTTATTCAAAGAACTGTTCTTTATATAGTCTTCAGGGGAGGAAAAACAAAGTATCTGACCTATGTCAGATACCAGGTAAATAGAGTCAAATGAATATTTAAAAGAAACGCCCAGACTTGCCTTCAGCAACGCTGGGAAGGGGAGAGTTAACACTGAATAATCTAAATACGGTTTTGATCTTTTATGCACCTTGACCCGCTACGTCTGGCACAGCAAGACTGACGCCAAGGTTATTTTGGCCATCTCCAGCCTCCAGATGCAAATCTTGATTACTGGCTCATTCTACGGAGAGTGAAGATCCTTGCCGAGGCAGCGTGAAAACTTGGCGGCCCCCGACACCTTTACCTATTTTTAATTCAGAATTTTTTTTTGCATTGAATGGGTTATTTATATGTTTAATATTTTCAAATAATTTTGTCTCATTATGCAAATTAACCTTTACATTTGGTCAATTATTTCTTTACTATGCAGAAGCTCAATGTATCCTGCTTACTAATTTTTGCTTTTGTTGCTTGTGCTTTTACTGTCACATCCAAAAAAAATCACTGCCAAAATCAATGTCAGAGAGGGTTTTCCTATGTTTTCTGGTTGGAATTTTATGGTTTCAAATCTTATATTTAAGTCTCTAAAACATTTCAAGTTAATTTTTTTGTGAATAGTATACAATAGAGGTCCAATTTCATTCTTCTGCATGTGGGTTATCCAATATTTGCAGCACCCTTTATTAATGGCTCTTTTGATAAATATTAGTTGACCCTATAGGCTATGGCTCATTTCTGGTCTATCTCTCCTGTTCCATTGGTCAATGTGTCTACTTTCATGCCACAGTATTTTATTGTTGTGACTACTATTGCTTTGTAGTATAGTTTGAAATCAGGAAGTATAATATCTCCAGCTTTATATTTTTTTACTGAAGATGCACTAGTAAGGGGTTTTATGGTGTGTGTTTTGTTTTTAAACAGATTTTAGAATGATTTTTTCAAAGAAAAGTGCCATTAGAATTTTTGATAGGGATTGCATTAAATCTATAGATAGTTTGTGTAGCATAGCCATTTTAATAATCCCAATTCTTCAAATCCATGAAAACAGAATATTTGTCCATTTGTTGTATCTTCTTTAATTTCTTTCATTAAAGTTCTATGGTTTTCAGAGGCACCTGGGTGACTTTGTCAGTTGAGCATCTGACTCTTGATAACAGCTCAGGTCATGATCTCACCCGTCGCCTCCCTATGGTTCTCTGTTAGGTTTCTCCTGTTAGACCTATGAGTGCAAACATATAGTATCCTGTGTCAGACTTCCTGCTGAATGTAGAGACTACTTGAGATTCCCTCTCTCTCCCTCTGTCCCTCTTCCGTGCTCTCTCTCTCTCTCTCTCATGCACGTGCATGCTCTTAAGGTAAATAAATAAACTTTAAAAATTCTATGGTTTTCAGTCTACATATCTTTCACTGCCTTGGTTTTATTTATTCCTAAACATGTTATTGATTTTGGTGCTACTATGGATGGGGACTATTTTCTATTTCTTTTTCAGATGTTTCATTGTTATTGTGTAGAAATGCATGTGGTTTTTGTATGTTGATTTTGTACACTTGAATCTGACAGATTTCATAGTTCTAACCTTGTTTTGGTGAAGTCTAAGATTTTCTCTATGTAAAATCGTATCATCTGCAGAAAACAATTTTACTTCCTCCTCTTTGATAGGATGCTTTTTTTTATTGCTCTTACTAGGACTTCCAAAAGTATGTTGATTAGAAGTTGTGAGAGTGGACATCATTTTCTTATTGCTAATCTTAGAAGAAAAGATTTCAATCTTAGTCTTTCATCATTGAGTATGTTGTTAGTTGTGAGTTTGTTACATATGGCCTTTGTTAAGATAAATTCCTTCTATACCCATTGATTTTTTTTTAATTGTGAAAGGATGTTGAATTTTGTCAAATACTTTTTCTATGTCTATTGAGATGATTATATTCATTCATTAATATGTACCACACTGATTGATTTTGGGATGCTGAAACCTTTTTGTATTCCAGGGATAAATCTTGCTTGTTCGTGGTATATGATCCTTTTAATGTGCTGTTGAATTGAGTTTGCTAATATTTTGTTGAGAATTTCTTTTTTTTTTTTTAATATTTTTTAACCTTAAAAATTGGTGTTTATTTTTCTAGGGTAAAGACCTAGTTTTTTTTAATAGTAGTTTATTGTCAAATTGGTTTCCATAACCCCCAGTGCTTCTCCCCACACGTGCCCCCCTTCTTGACCATCACCTCCTTTTCCCCCTCACCTTCCCCCTTCAGCCCTCGGTTCGTTTTGAGTATTCAATAGTCTCTCATGATTTGTGTCCCTCTCTCTCCCCTACTCTCTTTCACCCGTTGCCTCCCTATGGTTCTCTGTTAGGTTTCTCCTGTTAGACCTATGAGTGCAAACATATAGTATCTGTCCTTCTCCACCAGACTTATTTCGCTTAGCATGACACCATCAAAGTCCATCCGCTTTGCTACAAATGGCCATATTTCATTCTTTCTCATTGCTATGTAGAACTCCATTGTATATATATACCACATCTTCTTGATCCACTCGTCAGGGGATGGGGATTTAGGCTCTTTCTATTATTTGGCTATTGTAGAACGTGCCTCTATGAACATTGGGGTACATGTGCTCCTATGCATCAGCACTTCTTTATCCCTTGGGTAAATCCCTAGCAGTGCTATTGCTGGGTCATAAGGGAGTTCTATTGATAGTTTTTGAGGAAACTCCATACTGTTTTCCAGAGTAGCTGCACCAGTTTACATTTCCACCAACAGTGTAGGAGGGTGCCATTTCTCCACGTCTTCGCCAGCATCTATATTCTCTTAAATTGTTCATGTTAGCCACTCTGACTGGCGTGAGGTTGTATCTCAATGTGGTTTTGATTTGTATTTCCCTGATGACGAGTGATGCT
Source organism: Mungos mungo (assembly GCA_004023785.1). Classification (NCBI taxonomy): domain Eukaryota; kingdom Metazoa; phylum Chordata; class Mammalia; order Carnivora; family Herpestidae; genus Mungos; species Mungos mungo. Next base: position 64,924 of record PISW01007651.1, read on the forward strand.
GAGCATCATTTCATGTGTCTGTTGACCATCTGGATGTCCTCTTTGGTAAAGGGTCTGTTCATATCTTCTACCCATTTCTTCACTGGATTATTCATTTTTCGGGGATGGAGTTTGGTGAGTTCCTTGTAGATTTTGGATACTAGCTCTTTATCCGATATGCCATTTGTCACTATCCTTTCCCATTCTGTCGGTTGCCTATTAGGGTTTTCTTTATTGTTTCCTTTGCAGCGCAGAAGGTTTTTTTTAATCTATTTGAGGTCCCAATAGTTCATTTTTGTTCTTGATTCCTTTGCCTTTGGGGGTGTGTCAAGTAGGAGATTGCTGCGATTGAGGTCAAGGAGAGGATTACCTGCTTTCTCCTCTGGGATTTTGATGGTTTCCTGTCTCACATTCAGGTCCTTTAACCATTTTGAGTTTATTTTTGTGAATGGTTTAAAAAGGTGCTGTAGTTTCATTCTTCTGCATGTTGCTGTCCAGCTATCCCAACATCACCTGTTGAAGAGGCTATCTAATTTCCAGTGGATATTCTTTCCTGCTTTGTCAAAGATTAATTGGCCATACACTTGTGGGTCCAGTTCTGGGATCTCTATTCTATTCCATTGGTCTATGTGTCTGTTTTTGTGCCAATACCATACTGTCTTGATGACAACAGCTGTGTATGTAATAAAGGCTAAAGTCTGGGATTGTAATGCCTCCCGTTTTGGTTTTCTTCTTCAATATTACTTTGGTTATTTGGGTTTTGTTTTATGGTTCCATACGAATTTTAAGATATTTTTTTCTAGCGTTGAGAAGAATGCTGGTGCAATTTTGATGGGGATTACATTGAATGTGTAAATTGCTTTGGGTAATAATGACATTTTAACAATGTTTATTATTCTGATCCATGAGCATGGAATGTTTTTCCATTTCTTAAAAAAAATTTTTTTTTTACGTTTCTTTATTTTTGAGAGACAGGGAGAGACACAGTGTGAACAGGGGAGGGACAGAGAGAGGGGGAGACACAGATCCGAAGCAGGCTCCAGGCTCTGAGCTAGCTGTCAGCACAGAGCCTGATGCGGGGCTCAAACCCACAGAGCTGTGAGATCATGACCTGAGCTGAAGTCGGATGCTCAACCGACTGAGCCACCCAGGTGCCCCTGTTTTTCCATTTCTTTGTGTCTTCTTCAATTTCTTTCATAAGCTTTCTATAGTTTTCATCATATAGGTCTTTTACATCTTTGGTTAGGTTTATTCTTGGGCATTTTATGGTTTTTCATGCAATTGTGAATGGGATCAGTTTCCTGGTTTCTCTTTCTGTTGTTTCATTTTTGGTGAATAAAAATGCAACCAATTTCTGTATGTTGATTTTGAACCCTGTGACTTTGCTGAATTCATGGATCAGTTCTAGGAGTCTTCTGGTGGAGTCTATCGGGTTTTCCATGTAGAGGATCATGTTGTTTGTGAAAAGTGAAAGTTTTACATCATCTTTGCCAATTCTGAGGCCTCATATTTCCTTTTGTTGTCTGATTGCTGATGCTAGGACTTCCAGCACTATGTTTAACAACAGTGGTGAGAGTGGACATCCCTGTCGTGTTCCTGATCTCAGGGGAAAAGCTCTCAGTTTTTCCCCCAGGAGGATGATATTAGCTGTGGGCTTTTCATAAACTGCTTTTATATTGTTTAGGTAAGTTCCTTCTATCCTGAATTTCTCGAGGGTTTTTATTAAGAAGCGATGTTATATTTTGTCAAATGCTTTTTCTGCATCTATCGACAGGATCATATGTTTTTTATCCTTTCTTTTGTTTATGTGATGTTTCACATTGATGGATTTGCGAATATTAAACCAGCCCTGTAAACCAGGAATGAATCCCACTTGATCATAATGCATTATTAATTTTATGTGCTGCAGAATTTGATTTGCTAGTATCTTGTTGTTTATTCTTTGGGAAATTTGTGATAACTGATTCGATTTCTTCACTGGTTATGGGTCTGTTCAGATTTTCTATCTCTTCCTGTTTGAATTTTGGTAGTGCATGTGTGTTTAGGAATTTGTTCATTTCTTCTAGCCTGTCCAGTTTGTAGGCATATAATTTTTCACAGTAATCTCTGATGATTGCTTGTATTTCTGAGGGATCAGTTGTAATAGATTAATTTTCCTTCATGATTTTGTCTATTTGGGTGATCTCTCATTTCTTTCTGAGGAGCCTTGCTAGAGGTTTATCAATTTTGTTTATTTTTTCAAAAAACCAACTCTTGGTTTCATTGATTTTTTAACTGTTTTTTTTTTTGCTTGCTGCTCTCTTTCTCATTTCCTTAGGTGGTCTGTTAGATTTTGAGTTTGTGCTTTTTCTAGTTTGTTGAAATAGGTATGGATTACAATAAACTTTCCTTTTAGGACTGCCTTTGCTGCGTCCCAGAGCATTTGGATTGTTGTATTTTCCTTTTCATTTGTTTCCATATATTTTTTAAATTCTTTTCTAATTGCCTGATTTGCCTAATCATTCTTCAGGAGGGTGGTTTTCCAGACTTTTCCCTGTGATTGATTTCAAGTGTCATAGCATTGTGATCTGAAAGTGTGCATGGTATGATCTCAATTCATTTTTATTTATGGAGGGCTGCTTTATGACCCAGTATGTAATCAATGTTGGAGAATGTGCCATGCGCACTCAAGAAGAATGTGAATTCCCTAGCTTCAGGATGCAGCGTTCTAAATATATCAGTTAATTCCATCTCTTCCAGTGTGTCGTTCATATCCACTGTTTCTTTAGTGATTTTTTGTCTGGTTGACCTATCCATTGTTGTAAGTGGAGTATTAAAGTCCTGTGCAATTAGCACATTCCTATTGATGAGCTTGTTTCTATTTGTAAGTAATTGTTTCAAGTACTTTGGTGCTCCCAAATTTGGTGTAGAGATGTTTATAATTGTTAGCTCATCCTGATGGAGAGACCCTGTAATTATTATATAATATCCTTACCATTTTTTGCCTTTACTTTTTTAAAGAATAGTTTATTGTCAACTAAGGGATTGGTTGTAATAGATTTTTTTTATTCATGATTTTGTCTATCTGGGTGTTCTCTCTTTTCTTTCTGTGGAGCCTGGCTAGAGGTTTATCGATTTTGTTTATTTTTCAAGAAACGAACTCTGGTTTCATTGATTTGCTCGACTATTTTTTTGGATTCTATATTGTTTATTTCTACACTTATCTTTATTATTTATTTTATTCTGCTGGGCTTGGGGTGCTCTTGCTGCTTCCCTTCTAGTTCTAGTAGGTGCTCTGTTAGATTCTGAATTTGCGCTTTTTCTAGTTTGTTGAATCTGGCCTGGGTTGCAATATACTTTCCTCTTAGGACTGCCTTTGCTGTGTCCCAATATTTTGGATTGTTGTATTTTCGTTTTCATTTGTTTCCATATATTTTTTATTTTCTACTTTAATTGCCTGATTAGCCCAATCATTCTTTAATAGGGTGGTTTTTAACCTCCACATTTTTGGAGGGTTTCCAGACTTTTTCCTGGGGTTAATTTCAAGTTTCATAGCATTGTGATCTGAAAGTGTGCATGGTATGGTCTCTATTCATTTGTACTTATGGAGGGTTTCTTTATGCCCCAGTATGTGATCTATCTTGGAGAATGTGCCATGTGCACTTGAGAAGAAGGTGAATTTTCTAAGTTCAGGATGCAGTGTTCTAAATATATCTATCAATTCCATCTGTTCCCATGTGTCGTTTGGGTCCATTACTTCTTTAGTGATTTTCTGTCTGGTTGATCAATCCATTGCTGTCAGTGGAGTATTAAAGGCCCCTGAATTTTTATCAATAAGATTGTTTCTTTCTGTGATTAATTGTTTTATGTATTGGGGTGCTCCCAAATTTGGAGCATAGATATTTATAGTTGTTAGCTCTTCCTGATGGTGAGACCCTGTCATTAATATATAATGTCCTTCTTCATCTCTTGTTACTGCCTTTACTTTAAAGTCCAGTTTGTCTGATAAAAGTATGGCTACCCCCGGCCTTCTTTTGTTTTCCAGTCGCATGATAGATATTTTTCTATCCCTTTACTTTCAACCTGAAGGTATCTTCAGATCGAAGATGATTCTCTTGTAGTCAGCAAATAGATGGATTTTGTTTTTTGATCCATTCTGCTACCCTGTCTCATTTGTAGCATTCAGTTTATTTACATACAGTGTTATTATTGAAAAAACGTGGGTTTAGGGTCATTGTGTTCTCCGTAGAATTCATGTTTATAGTGGTGTCTCTGGTACCTTGTATTCTTTGCAACATTTCCCTCATAGTGTCCGTGTTAGGATTTCTTGTAGGGCTGGTTTGGTGGTCATGAATTCTCTCAATTTTTGTTTATTTGGGAACACCTTTATCTCTCCTTCTATTTTCGATGACAGTCTTGCTGGAAGAAGGATTCATGGATGCATGATTTTTCTGTTCATCACATTGAAGACTTCCTGCCATTCCTTCCTGGCCTGTCAAGTTTCATTAGATAGGTCTGTAACCACTCTGATAGGTTTCCCTTTGTTCGTGAGGGCCCTTTTATCCCTAGCTGCTTTCAGATTTCTGTCTTTATCTTTATATTTTGCCAGTTTCACTGCATCGCTATGATATGTCATGCTGAAGGTCAATTCCAATTACGTCTTAAGGGGGTTCTTTGTGCCTCTTGAATTTGAATGTCTCTTTCTTTTCCCAGATTGGGAAATAATCAGTTATAATTTGGTCTAGTATCCCTTCATGCCTTTTCTCTCTGTCTTCCTCTTCCAGAATTCCTAGGATATGGATATTGTTCCATTTGATTGTATCACTCATGTCTCGAATTCTCCTTTCCTGCTCCTGGATCAATTTCTCTCTCTTTTTTTCAGCTTCCTTTTTTGCTATAACTATATTTTGTAATTCATCTATTCTCCCCTCTGCCTCTTCAATCCTTGAGGTGGCTGCCTCCATTTAATTATTCACCTCATTTATAGCCTTTTTTAACTTGTCACATCTATTTTCAAAGTTCCTAGTCATTGTCTCAGTTGCTTCTTTGATGCTTTTTTCCACCCCAATGATTAATTTTATACAAGTTTTTTAAAAAATTCTTGATCAGGTATGTTTTCTAGATCTGCCTTGAGCAGTTCTGTGGCTGTGACCTCTTCCTGGAGGTTCTTCAGGGGAGAGTTCATTCGTTTTGTCATTTTTGCTAGTTTTCTGTCTCTTGTCGGCTTTAAAAAGCTCAGTGTGCAATGTGCACCTGTTGATATTGCTCTGTTAAAGGAGGCTTATTGACTGTCCAGGGCCTGCTGTTTCAGGAAATATTCTCTTAATGGTGTCTCTCAGTTTCTCTTGTTGTGCCTTTGAATATTTTATTTCCCTACTCAGCGATATTTGGGACTCGCCGTCATGCACACTTTGGTTTGTTTCTTGGGTTAGCCCTAAGAAGGAAAACAGATAGACAAACACAGAGGGAACAGAAGCACACAAACACACAGACAAATCAAACAAACAAACAAATTAAAATGGGGGAAAGGACAGAAAGAAAATGGAGAGGAAAGAGACAAAGAAGAGAAGAAAAAAAAAAGGGTGTCAGAGACAACAAGGACAATGGACAGTATAAAAGTGTATGGCCATTTGAGGGGAGAGATCAGGATGAGATATGGGAGAATATATCTGGATTGCAAGAAAGAAAAAAAAGAGGCAAAAGGGGTAAGGAAAATAAGGAGTAAAAATTTAAAAATTTTTAAGTAAAAAAGGTAATAATAATAATAATAATAAAGTACACACACACACACACACACACACACAAAAGAAGAAAACCACAGTGGCTCCCCCTTGCAGATAGGTGTGGTTTAGTGTAGTAGGTTTCGTGGACTGCTCTCAGAGGCTCTGCCTTGGTGGCTAGAGAGTAGAATGGCGGCACCCCAAACTCCACTGGAATTAAGCGCTGCAGGCCATTCTAATGAGTCTGATCTCCTTGTGCTGCAGTTGAGCCAAGGTGTATTTTCCAGGCCCACCTCAGTTCAATGTTCTAGTCCATACACTTTAATGCTACCACAGATGAGATGTACTTATTTTGGTGGCTGGCTTCTTAGCCAGGATCTCATAAGGGGAGGGAGCAGTTTCTCTAGGCGCTGGCACGGATTTATGCTGCTGCTGCCAGAGGAGAGGTGCATGCCCTCACAGACCGCCAATGACTCCCAGCCCCCAGCCAAGATAGGGATTGTGTAGGGGGCGGGATCAGTTTCTCTTGGTGCCAGGAGGGATTTGTGCTGCTGCTGCCTGAGGCCAGGTGTGCTGCCTGTGGAGAGGTGCGCAGCAGGAGTCGAAGTGCATGCCCTCCCAGACACTACTGCCGACTCCCAGCCACCAGCTGGGATGGTATCTCATAGGGGGAGGGAGCAATTTCTCTTTTGGCCCAGCTGGGATTCACACTGCTGCTGCCCGAGTCCCAGGGTGCTGCTGGAAAATGAGCTTCACGCTCCTGCAGCCAAAGCGTGCCCCAGCTCCACTGCCGCCAACTTCCTGCTGGGAACGCGTAGGGGTGGGGGCTATTTTTTCCCTGTTGGCATCCAGGATTCTGATTTCGCACGGCCAGTGCTGGAGGTGAGATGTGCCATGGAAATGAGATGTTTGCTCCCGCTCCCGCAGCTGAGGCCAAAGTGAGCATCCCTGGGGCTGCCACCAATGCCGCCATGGCCGCTGACTTTCTGCCAGGATGGCACAGGGCTGGAAGCTGTTTTTTTCCCTTGTGCCACCTGAGTTTGGGATTTGGGCTACCCAGCAGTTATATATGGAGTGACAGTTTTTCTCTCTGAGTGGGGTTAAACGTTCTTTATCTCTTCCCTAGAGACAGTACTATGAGCGTGTTCAGTTTCTCTTTCTCTTCCCTTTGTCTCTCAGGGGCTCCACGAGCTTGCCCCATGTTGGGCTGGGGCTCCCACCTCCCCTGCCCCTCTCGGCTGGCCTTTTTTCCAATCTCCCCAGTTCGCACTCACTCACTCAGGTATCTTTGAGTTTGTCTTCTTTCTGGAGTCTGCATTTTCTCCTTCCACTCTTGCAGATGAGGGTAATGTCCTCTCAGTTTGATAGATGGGGCAGACAAAGTTCACAGAGCTCCCTTCCTCTCCGCCGTCTTGGCTCCTCCCCTTTTTGCCTTTACTTTAAAGTCCAGTTTATCCGATATAAGTATGGCTACTCCATCTTTCTTTTGGTGGCCGTCACATGGTAGATATTTCTCCATCCCCTTTCTTTCAATTGGAAGATGTCTTCAGGTCTAACGTGAATCTCTTGTAGACAGCAAACAGAGGGATTGTGGGTTTTGATCCATTCTGCTACCCTGTGCCGTTTGAATGGAACAGTCAGTCCATTTACATTCATTGTTATTATTGAAAATTGTGGGTTTAGACTCATTGTGTTCTCTGTAGAGTTCATGCTTGTATTGATGTCTCTAGTGACTTATATTCCTTGCTACATTTCTCTCATAAAGTCCCTCTTAGGATTTTTTGTAGGGCTGGTTTGCTGGTGATGAATTCTCTTAACTTTTCTTTATTTGGGAACACCTTTATCTCTCCTTTGATTTTGAATGACAGGTTTTCTGGATAAAGGATTCTTGGTTGCATATTTTTCCTGTTCATCACATTGAAGATTTCTTGCCATTCCTTTCTGGCCTGCCAAGTTTCAGTAGATAGGTCTGTAACCTCTCTGATATGTTTCCCTTTGTATGTTAGAGTCCTTTTATCCCTAGCTGCTTTCAGAATTCTCTTTTTATCTTTATATTTTGCCAGTTTCACTATGATATATCATGCTGAAGGTCAGTTTAAGTTACCTCTTAAGGGAGTTCTATGAGCCTCTTGAATTTCAATGTTTTTCTCTTTCCCCATATTGGGGAGTTTTGCATGTATAATTTGTTCCACCATTGTTGGGACCCTGCAGGCCAAAAAACCTCCTGCAGAGTGACCGTTGATGACACTGCCTCCAGGACACAGAAGAGTGACCGTTGATGGCTAGGCCTCTGGGGCACAGGAGAGTCTGTATAAGTGACAGTTGATGGCCAGGCCTCCGGGGCACAGGAGAATATATATAAGTGACCGTTGATGGCTATGCTTGCAGGGCGCAGAAGAACTATTTGGGAAGTTGTGGAACAAGTCAAAAGACTGTGAAGGGACATTTGGCCTCCTGGGCTGAATATGTGGCTTCTATTTAACCTGTCTATGATTTTCTCGTTGCTTTGCAAAAGCAAAAAGGCATATAGCTTTAAGTTTTGAATCAACTTGGGTCAGTTAGTGGCACCTGCTTTCCCTTACATTATTTCTGTTCCCAGCTCATTGCCTGCTGTTGGAGCAAACACGATCCTCTGTCTAAAATCAACCCCTTGAATGATAAATGTCTTGCCCAAACATAACTGCTAAAGGGCCTTGAAGAAAAGAAGATTCTTTGAGAGACAGGCTCCCTCATTCCTGTTCTTTTACTTCTGGTCTCATGGCTGTTCTCTCTTCTGTGATAAAAAATGATCCTTCCCAGAGCATGTTTTTACTTTTTTCAAGGACCATAAACTATGTAATCATTAAAGAAAAAAAAAATGTGTAATCCCCTATGGCATAAAAGACACTGACTTTCTTAGTAAAGTGTGGCTTTACCACCATTCACGTTGTCTGTCTTCTTCCTTTCCTATAGGTAGTTCACCGACACCAACCACCTACTCAGGGACTGTTCGACTGGGGGTACGTGGGCTGGTCCCCCATCCTCCGGACACCATCCCTTCAGGACCTCTCTCTCTTTCTTCCTCTTCAGGAACTCCTGTGATATGGATATGGTTTTGTTTGATTGTATCACTCAGGTCTCTGATTCTCCTTTCATGCTCCTGTATCGATTTCTCTCTTTTTCTTGGTTTTTTCTTTTGCTATAAGTGTATCTTCTAATTCACCTATTCTCCTCTCTGCTTCTTCAATCGGTGCAGTGGCAGCCTCCATTTTATTATTCACCTCATTAATAGCCTTTTAAAACTCATCACAGCTATTTTGAAGATTCCTAATCTTGTATCAATATCTTCTCTGACAGCTTCTATGTTTTATCAAGCCCAGTGATTAATTTTATGATAATCGTTCTAAATTCTTGTTCAGTTATGTTGCATGTGTCTGTCCTGAGCAGTTCTGTCACTGTGACTTCTTTCTGGAATTTCTTTAGAAGAGAGTTCTTTCGTTTCATCATTTTGGCTAGCTTTCTGTCTCTTATCAGTTTTAAAATCTTGTTCTGCACTGTACACCTCTTAGTATGACTCTATTAAAGGAGGCTCTTTGGATGTCCAGGGCCTGTCATTTCAGGAGATGTTCTTTTAATGGTATCTCTCAGTTTCTCTTGTTGTGCCTGTAATTAATATATTTCTTTACTCAGTCATATTTGATACTTTCCACTATGTGTGTTTTTGGCCTTTTTCTTGAGGTAGCCCTGAAAAGGAAAACAGACAGACAAACACACAGGGAACACAAGCATGCAAATGCACTGACAGATCCGGTAAACAAGCAAACCAAATGGGAAAGGGAAAAAAAAGAGCGGGAAGAAAAGAGAGGACAGGAAAGGAGAAAAAAAAAAGCTGGGGGCACAGAGATAGCCAGAGATAAAGGACAGTCTAAGAGCATAAAACCTGCAGAGAAGAGAGATAAAAATGAGATAAGGGAAAAATATCTGGATGGTAAGGTTTGATCTAATCACAGCAGTGCATAAATGTTGGTCTTTCCCAGACTCCAGGGGGAAAAGGGAGTAAAGGAGGAAATAGGAAAATGGAAAAGAGAAAACAAGGAAAAATTATAAAAAATTAAAAAGTAAAAATAACTAGAAAAGAAAAAATTGGGAAACAAAGTAAAAACTAGCACGAAAAGAAGAATCCAGCTCTCTAGCCTAGATGGGCGTGGTTCGATGTAGGTAAGTTGGTTCTCAGGGGCTGGTCTCTGAGGCCCCACCTTAGTGGATGCAGGGAGAATAGTGGTGCCTCAAGTCCTTCTCAGACCACGCATTGCCAGCCACTCTCTTGAGTCCAACCTTCTTGTGCAATGGGCAGGTCAAATTGTTTCAGTTTTCTAAAGTCCACTAGGTCTTCAAATCCTGGTCCATCTGTTGGGGCCCAGTAGGCAAAAATTACCCTCAAACAATATTTGGCCTCCTGGGCCGCACATGTGGCTTCTATTCATCCTGTCTGTGATTTTTCTCATTGCTTTGTAAAGAGACATATACTTTTAGGCTTTGAATCAACTTGGTTAGGTCAGTGGCGCCAGCTCTCCCCTTACTTTGCTTACTAGCTCTTTGTCTGCTGTTGGGAGTAAACCGAAGACCTCTGCCAAAAGATTTGCCTATTAAAGGATGAGTATCTTGCCCATGCATCACTAATGAGGGGTCTTAAGAAATGTAAATATCCTCATAGAATTCTTCAGGCTCATCTTCTGCTTGGAACCAGACTATTATTAGGGAATCCCTCTCCTGTAATGACTTGATAATTCCTGATATTTTCACCTGTCCTGTTAAACATGATCCTTTCTGGAGCATGTCTTCACTTCAAAAACCTTGAACTATGTAACCATTAAAGAAATGACGTAATCACCCATGGTATATAAGACCCTGGCCATCTAAGTAAAGTGTGGCTTTACCAACCACCATCCACGTTGTCTGTCTCGTCTGTCTTGTCTGTCTTGTTCGTCTTGTCCGTCTTCTTTTCTAGAGATATTGCACCAACACCAACCCCCTACTCAGGACCTTTGGACTGGGGTGCGTGGGCTGGTCCCCCGCATCCACCACTTTATTTATTTTTTTAAAGTAGTTTATTGTCAAATTAGTTTCCATACAACACCCAGTGCTCTTCCCCACAAGTGCCCTCCTCCATCACCTCCACCTCTTTTCCCCCCTCTCCTCCCCTTTTTTTAAGTAGTTTATTGTCAGCTAGTCAACCCACTTTAATGTTTCCTCCACCGTTAAAATAACCTCTGGCAGCCGGGAGGCTTTCTGGTCAGGGCTGCACAGGGGAATTGGAGAGCCAGCCTTTCCCTGGCTCCACCTGAGGTCTGAGGGTTGCCAGGCCTGCTGGATAACAAGCCTGCTGAGGGGATCAGATTTCTCTCTCTGCACCCAGGGGCTGTAAATGGAAAGTTCGTCTCTCCGCTGCCATGTCATGGGCTGAGATCTCCTTTCAGTCTCTCCTCTTCCCCTCGGCTCTGTACCTCCCTGGAGGCCGGTTCACGCACAGCTCTCAAAATTCTGTGCCAACCTGCACGGCCATCCTGCACGCGTGCTGCCTTGCATGGTGCTGTGCTGTGCAGCCTCTGAGCCCGAGCTCTCTGCAGCCTGGGGCTAAGTTTCTGGGTGATCTCTTTCTCAGCTCTACTTTGGGCCAGTGCTCCTTCCTCAGAGTCTTTGTTCCCAGTTTTCACTCACTCAGACATCTGTGAGGCTGATATCAATAAGAGGTCAGTGCGCACCCCTCCACTTCTGGAGATCAGAAAGTTGTGGCTTTTAATTCCTCTGTTTGATGGTTGCGGGCGTGCAGAAGAAAGTGTTCCCTTCTTCTCTGCCATCTTGCCTCCCAATTGAAAATTTCTATATCTATACTCATCAGAGATGTTGTTCCAAAGTTTTCTTGTAGTGTCCTTACCTGACTTTGGTATCAGGGTAGTGCAGGCTTCATAAATGAGTTGGGAAGTGTTCCCTCCTCTTAAATTTCAATAAATTTTAGAAGGATTGACATTAATTCTTTAAATGTTTGGTGCAATTCATCATTGAAGCCTGGACTTTTCTTTGTGGGAGGTTTTTGATTACTGATTTAATCTCTTTACTCATTATTAGTCTGTTACAATTTTCTATTGTTTTATTATTCAGTCTTGGTGGATTATGTGTTTCTAGGAATTACCCATTTTTATAGGTTGTCCAATTTTTTGACCTGTAATTGTTCATAGTAGTCTCTTTAATCACCTGTATTTCTGTGGCATCAGCTGTAATGTCTAATCTATCATTTCTAAATTTCTATTTTTCTTAGTCTAGCTAATTGTAAATTTTATTTCTTTTAAAATAACTGACTCTTAGTTTAATTAACTTTTTAAACCTGTTTTTCTATTTTCTATTTTTGCTCTGATCTTCATTGTTTCCTTTTTGAAAACTTTGGGCTTAGTCTTGTAGGGGTTTCCTTTATGAAAGATTTTTTTCTCTTGCTTTTCAAATTGTTTATCTTAAATTTTTGACAGTTTTGCTATAATGTGTTTTGGAGAGGACTTATATCTTGTGAATTGAAATCTTAGTGTGATATATTTGTAAACTTGGATATCCAAATCTCTATCCAGGTTTGGGAAGCTTCTGGAGGACAGGGGACCAGCCCACGTACCCCCAGTCGAACGGTCCCTGAGTGGGTGGTTGGTGTCGGCGAACTACCTATAGGAAAGGAAGAAGACAGACTACGTGAATGGTGGTAAAGCCACACTTTACTAAGAAAGTCAGTGTCTTTTATGCCATAGGGGATTACACATTTTTTTTTCTTTAATGATTACATAGTTTATGGTTCTTGAAAAAGTAAAAACATGCTCTGGGAATCACAGAAGAGAGAACAGCCATGAAACCAGAAGTAAAAGAACAGGAATGAGGGAGTCTGTCGGTCAAAGAATCTTCTTCAAGGCCCTTTAGCAGTTATGTCTGGGCAAGACGCTTGTCATTCAAGGAGTTAATTTTAGACAGAGGATCGTGTTTGCTCCAACAGCAGGCAATGAGCTGGGAACAGAAATAATGTAAGGGAAAGCAGGTGCCACTAACTGACCCAAGTTGATTCAAAACTTAAAGCTATATGCCTTCATTGCTCTTGCAAAGCAAGGAGAAAATCATAGGTTAAATAGAAGCCACATATGCAGCCCAGGAGGCCAAATGTCCCTTCACAGTCTTTTGACTTGTTCCACAACTTCCCAGATTTTTCTCCTGCGCCCCGGAGGCATAGCCATCAAGGGTAGCTTATGTAGATTCTCTTGTGTCCTGGAGGCCTGGCCATCAATGGTTGCTCTGCGGGAGGTTTTTTGGCCTGCTGGGCCCCAACAGAAGTTCTTGGACATTTTTCTCTTAGAATGAGCCTTTTACTCCTTTCTCTCTTTCTGGGACTCAAGTGGTATGTAACACCATTAAAAGAAAAAAATATACACAAGTCCCATAGGCTCTCTACATTCCTTTTCATCTTTTCGTTCCTCTTCTTGGGTAATTTCAATTGATCTGTCTTCTACTTCACTGATTGTTTTTTTCTGATTCTTCAAGTCTGCTATTGAATTGTTGGGTTCAATGATTATGTTCTTCCGCACCAAAATTTCCATTTGGTTTTTCATGTTTTAAAAAAATCTCTTTGTTGAAATTCTCATTTTGTTCTTGTAATGTTTTCCCAATATTGCTAAATTGTTTGTGTTCTCTTGTAAAAAATTATTTTGAATTTTTTGTGGGGGCACTTCCTAGATTTCCATTTCTTTGGGGGCTAATCACCATAGGCTTACTGTATTCTTTTAGTGGAATCTTTTCCCACTGATTCTTCATAATCCTTGTAGCCTTGGGATAGGTGGCTGTAAATTCGAGGAAGTAGTTACCTCTTCCAGACTTTATGGACTGATTTTGGAAAGGGAAAGCTTTCACCTGCAGGTGGGAGTACCCTGGAGCTTTCTGAGATATTAGGTCTAATGGTGTAGTGTGCCACATGTGGTGACAAGTGGCAGCACTGGATCTGGAGGGGCATGATGTCTTTTGTCTCAGTCTGTTGAGGCTCACAACATTGATAATTGTGTAGTTCTTGCTGAGGACTGCAGGGAGCCATCTTTTGTGGTTCTCAGTGGCATCCAAAATAAGGACTTCTGGTTCCAGGTGTAGACCAGAGCAGGCAGTGGTGGTGGCTAGAGCTGGCAGTATGTACGTACTTGGTTGTGGGGCAGCTCTAGGTGTCCGTATAGTGGCAGGGGCTGGTTGCAGATACACATGTAGTAGTGGGGGCCAGGATACTCAGCAAAGGCCAGGGCCTACTGTGGGCTGACTGTCCTGCTGTGGAAGCTTTGACTGCCCAATGTGCTGTCTCATGGCTGGACAGTCTCACGTAGGGCATCTTCTCTGCAATGGAGAACTGTGAGAAAGGTTAGGCTGGGGCATTCAGGTGCACAGCTAGAAGGGCTATCTGCAGGTAAACATGGTGGTGCTGGCCAGTGTCAGAAAATAAAGTCTGATCTGAGCCCATAAGCAATTGCAGGGACCCTGCTTGTCAGCATGCTCTCCCTTGGCTGCACAGTCTCCCTCCAGGTATGCACATTGTAGCGGAGGTCAGTGACAGTTGTTATGCTAGCAGCATGGCAGTGCATAGCTGGAGGCATGAGCCCCAAGCACATGGTTGGCAGTAGGGTCCAACTTTTGAATTCTAGGCTGGCATTTGCATTTGCAGAACCTCAGGGGCTTGGGCTGGCTGAAAGAATCATTCCTGGGCTCTAATGGAAGCACAAGGGAAGGAGTGGGGAAGCAATCATGAAACTGGCATCAATGAATGTGAATTATCTGTGGGGCAAAAGATAGTGAAATCTGTAGGGGGTCTATATCAGCTGTGTTGGCCATTAGTGTTCTCAGTAAAATCTGCAAGGTATGCCTGCAGAGCGATCACATCTGTTTACAAGATGACCCCCACTGTGTGGCTGTTATTGGTAACTCCTTCTTCTCTTCCTTGTTCTAGCTGACTCCGTATATCTCATCTTTGCCAGTCTGAGGGGGGTGGATTGGACCTTCATGTGGTGCCCAGAAAAGATGGGGAAGCAGGTTGCTCACCAAGCTCTTACTTCTCTGGCAAGGGAAATTCTTTCTTGCTGGGAAGTTCCTCCTTGGCCTTGAGCAATGCCATCTTGGGAGATGCAATAATAATGCAGGCAAAATGAAACTGTTTTCCTTTTTTTCTTGTGTGTATATTCGCAGTTTTTTTCTTCCAAATGTGTTGCTAAAGTTTCTTAAGCGAACCCCAGAGCTCTCCCAGAGCTGCTTTTATTTGTGGGTAGCTGTTAATTGTTGATCTTGGGGGTATGAGTGTGAAGTCTGGTGAGATGTCATCTCAAAGAGTATATAATAGGACTTAGAATACAGAATGAGTACTATCCAAATATTTGCTGTTACTACTAGTACTATTACTATTAATGTTGCAGCTAAAAAGAATTTAGCAGTCATCGTTCTAAAATATACTTTTATTATTTGTTGGTTGTATGGTTGTGGGTAATTTCATTCCTCAGAGCTTCACTTTCCTCATCTGTAAAGTCATACCTTATATTTGTTATAAGAACTAAATGAAAAAGCTAATTAAGATATTCAGCAAAATATCTGGCATCTTGTTTGCCCAACGATGTCGATATTTTCCCACCCATAGTAAGTTAAAATAGATTTGGTGCCAGAATTATATAGTCATGTTAATCAGGAAAATGCATACAAGGCACTAGTGAATTGTCAAAGCTGGTCCTTCGGTTGTCATTATTCTTGGTATGGTGCAGCATGCACTAACATTTTTGCTTCATTGACCTTGATATCCACAGTCTCTTGGGAGCTTCAATGGCAAGGGCTACTAAAAAAATTCCTTTGGACCCTTTAGCTCCTGAGAAGATATAGCCTCACTTGATAATAAAACATATTCATAAGGGGTGCTTGGGTGGCTCAGTCAGTTAAGCATCTGACTTCAGCTCAGATCATGATCTTAAGATTCATGAGTTGGAGCCCTACATAGAGCTCTGCACTGACAGTGCAAAGCCTGCTTGGTATTGATTCTCTCTCTCCCTCTCTCATTGACTCTTCCCTCACTTACTCACTCTCTCTGTCTCTAAATAGATAAAGTTTTTTAAAAAAGCATATTTTCATGAGAATATGGAAATTGTTTACCAGCTCCCAGAGGATTTGATACAGCATCAAGATTGCTTACCAGCCATTATTGAATGCTTCATCTGCCCAGACCCAGCTCAGTTCCATGGAGTATCTGGGAAAGCACCAGCTTGGACTTTTAGGTCTTTTCACAGACGGTGCTCATTGCTGCTTGCCTGGTACCAAAAGATTGTCTTGTTTCTTACATCCATTTTATCCTCTGCTTGTATCACATGACCTTATATTTTCCATTTTCCCCCTCTGATACCTTTTCTGGATCACAAAAACTGGTCCACAGTCCTCCCTTCTCCTGCCTTTCATACAAGAAAGCCTCTACATAGTATCATGTTGTCTATTTTGTCCTCTTACTGTTATCTCTTGGGAGAATCTAGCTTTCACACTTGATTTCTCACTCTTTGAAGCATTTTTTAAAGTTTATTTATTTATTTTGAGAGAGAGAGAGAAAGAGAGAATGTGAGTGGGGGAGAGGCAGAGACAGAAGGGGAGAGAGAGAATCCCAAGCAGGCTCAGCACTGTCAGCACTGAGTCCAACGTGGGGCTCAAACTCATGAACTGTAAGGTCATGACTGGAACTAGATACCTATTTAACTGAGCCATTCACGTGCCCTAGATCTCTCACTCTTTAAGTGGCCAAGCAAGAAGACTCTTTCTGACCCAAAAGAAGGGTTCATGTCACTACTACAGTTCCATGGAAAGTCCATAGCTGTTCTGGGGCACTCCTAAAGCATGAGTGAGCCCCATGCCAGTCACCACATAAGAAAAGCCGATAGTATAAATATCTTTACCTTACATGCACACATTCATTCTTTTCACTACCTTCCATTTTTATCAGAAGGCTGGAGAAACAGATCATGGATTTTCAAGTTTTCTAAGCCACACTCCTTCATTTTTAATAAAGCAGATAATGTCCAGGCAGTATCATTTCATCTTTTCATTACCTTAAACAGTTCACACTTCTGGTTTTCTGATATGACTGTAAAGCTGAATAAACAACATGTTTTTTTTCACAAGTATGAGATGTTGCCTCTTTATCCTACTCTTTGGGTGATGATTTGTTGTTATCTACAGCATGCCATGCTTATGCTGAGCTCTGTGAGAACAGGTCAAAATAAGACACACCATTTTTGTGTGACATTTGCATTATGGTGAAAGAGAGAAAAATTTATCGGTGATGACAGGACCGCATAGTAAAGTCTATTTCAGAGGCATGCTGAGGGAAGTACATTGAATCCTAGTTAAAGGCAGGGGGAGAAAAAACAAGGAAGAGCTTTTAGAACCCAATCACACTAAGCTGACTCTGGAGCAATGTTTCATAGAAACCAGATAGATGAAGACAAGTGGAAGAGAGACCCACATCTCCCTTAGCCGTCTGTCCCTTCGGCTTTTGTCACTGTAGAACGTACTTTATTCCTGACTTCTCAATGCTTTAGGGTCCTGGAACTTTCCATAAAGGAATGTAAGTTCTTTAGTTCCCATAGTACAAAAAGAAAAAAAGTTTCTATTCTTTAGAAAACAGTTACTCACTGTTTATGTTAGTTTTGCTCCACCCTATATTCAGGCATGGCCTGTAATTTTAGTTTTTGGATTGTTCCCCACCAACTCCTCATGATACTAGGGTTAGAGCTGGAGTAGTTTACTCTGGATCTCTGTGCTTAGAATACATACTATTCTGCTACACTGCATCACACCCTCATTTTCAGCCCTGCTCAGTGAGTCTGTAATCATGGGAACAAAGCAAGCAAATTTCATGAAGGAAGAGTTTTTTTGTGTGTGTGGAGTTCAGGCTAGTATAAATATCGAAAGAAATGGCTGAGCAGTCAGGGAACACTATAAGGGCTCAGAATGCCAAAAGAATATAAGAAAAGAGGAGAAGGGAGCTTATAAAGGAAATAAGGCAGCTTAAATATAAACTTGGTCTGCCTTGGGACATTTCTGTAGCGTTCTGAATAGCTCAAGAGCTAAGTTGTTCTAGCCAGCAGGAAATGAGGTATAGCATCTCTCAGGAGACAAGAACCCCTTAGCTACAGAAACACACTTATAGTGGAATTGGAAGAACTCCCATTCAAATTACCAGCTTTTTTTTTTTCCCTAAGGAAGAACCTTATTTTCTGGAAATATCTATTGCTCCAGGGAAATTAAAAAACTGTGTGCAATCTTCTAGGCTTGCATGGGTTTGAAGTTTTAGTGTTGCTGAACTGCAGAGGGAGGTGCCTAGCAGCTGGGACCCCTGTCCTCTGGGACTCAATTTTGCCCGAAGATCTCTAATACCAACTTCTTGCCAAGGAATCAATGACTGTTTATGACTATAACCATTATCTGAGTCTGAGAACCTCACATAACCTTACCAGCAATCCAGAGCTGGGATAGAATTTTGAGTCCAGTGTTACAATTCATACAAGGGCCAATTAGAGAAAATGTTGCATCACTCCTCAGTTCATGCTGCAGGAAAAGTTCAAAACAAAAACCACAAACTGTCTGTGATTATTTAAAATATTGTTCTGGTACATGGTCTACTCAAATGCAAAACAAAATGAAATTTATTCCATTACACTGAGAAATAAAATAAAGCTCATTGTAAAAATTAGCAGAATGTAGGGGAGATTATTTAAAGGATATTTTTCTCTTAGTCAAAGTTGCCTTTTCCAATGTATGCACTTCTAAACTATGAAATATAGACCTATTCTACTTATTTTAAGCAATAGAATGAAGAAACAGTGGATGAAAATATAATTTCCTTTTTGAAAATCTAATCAAAATAATGCTGCACAATAATGTTGATAGTAACACTAAAATCACTTGGGATAATAAATTTAAAGTGCTGTAAATGTAAGGCAGTAGGATTATGCAAGAAGAAAACAGAAATGAGACAGTTAAAGATTAAAAGGTATATATCTGCAAGGAATTTTCAAAGGACATTTCAAAAACAGAATCATAGTTCTCAATCTAGGGGAATAGTATAGCTGACATTTCAGCACCTCTAGAACCTGTTCTGCTCTGCTTTTGCTTCTGTTGGATCTTTCCTTGAGACTAAGTAAAGATTTCATCTCTTCTAATTATCTATTTATTTAAAGAAAGTAAGAGGACTAGCTGAACATTAAGAACTGAGTGTGACCTCCAAAAGATGAGTCAGGAAATAAAATAGCACTTTGAATCATGACTGAAGAATACTGACTGGGAAATTCAAGGAACTCCGGCTTAGACATTGAAAACAGTGGGCTCTTACCTGTTATTGTTGGTGAAATAGTTTCCCAACACAGTCTGGTAGATTTGGGAAAGCTGAACTCAGTGGATATTGTCCCTTTCTTTCTTATGCATCCAGAAGTCCCTAATGGGAAGAAACTATTTTCTTACCTGGCTGATGCCCTCTGGTAATTACAAGGTCTTAAGGATTGTACAGCTGTGGTGTATGCTAGTGCTCTGTCAGGGTTGATTGGATGATCTGCCTGGTGTGTCCTCTTCCTCACTCCTCACACCATGAGAAGCTTCCTGAAGTTCTGCGAGGATAACTTTCCCAAGTAGAGAAGGTTTATTCTTCAATAAAAGGAAAACTATCATAACACTTTCCTGAAAGGAACTTGGTATCATTTGAGGCATCAGTGGTTAATTTCAGCAGAAAATGGGATAATTATGAGGGTAATGAGAATAATTTTAGAGGAAAATATAAAATACTTTTACTATAGGAATGGTGAGAAAAAATTTCTTATTTTTAAAAATAATTTATTGTCAAACTGGTTTTCATACAACACCCAGTGCTCATCACAACTTGTGCCCTCCTCAATGCCCATCACCAACATTCCTCTCTTCCCCACCGCCCCCCCCGAAATCCTGTTGTTTTCATTATTTAAGAGTCTCTTATAATTTGCCCCTCTCCCTCTCTGTAACTTTTCCCCCTTCCACTCTCCCGTGGTCTTCTGTTAAGTTTCTCAAGATCCACATATGAATGAAAACATATATATGGTATTTGTCTTTCTCCGACTGACTTATTTCACTCACCATAATACCTCCCACTTCCATCCACGTCACTGCAAATGGCCAGACTTTATTCATTCTCATTGCTGAGTAGTATTCCATTGTATATATAAACCACATCTTCTTGATCCATTCATCGGTTGATGGACATTTAGGTTCTTTCCATGATTTGGCTATTGCAGTTATTGCTGCGATGAACATTGTGGTACATGTGCCCCTATGCATCAGCACTCCTGTATCCCTTGGGTAAATTCCCAGCAGTGCTATTAATGGGTCATAGGGGGGTTCTATTGTTAATTTTTTGAGGAACTTCCACACTGTTTTCCAGAGCAGCTCCACCAGTTTGCCTTTTCCACAAACAGTGTAAGATGGTGCCCATTTCTCTAAATCTTCGCCAGCATCTATAGTCTCCTGATTTGTTCATTTTAGCCACTCTGACAGGCATGAGGTGGTATCTCAGTGTGGCTTTGATTTGTATTTCCCTGATGATGAGTGAAACTGAGATTCCTTTCATGTGTCTATTGGATATCTGCATGTCCTCCTTGAGAAGTGTTTGTTCATGTCTTCTGCCCATTTGTTCACCAGATTATTTGGGTTTTTTTTGGCTGTGGAGTTTGGTGAGTTCCGATTACATTTTGGATACTAGCCCTTTAAGTGATATGTCGTTGGCAACTATCTTTTCTTTCTTTACTGGTTTTCGTTTAGTTTTGTTGATTGTTTTTCTTGTAGTGCAGAAGCTTTTTATCTTGATGAGGTCCCAATAGTTCATTTTTGCTTTTGATTCCCTTGTCTTTGGAGATGTGTTGGGTAAGAAATTGCTGCAGTTGAAGACATGATACTCTACACGGAAAACTCGACAGACTCCACTAGAAGCCTACTAGGACTGATCCATGAATTCAGCAAAGTTGCAGGATACAAATCAACCCACAGAAATCGGTTGCACTTTTATATACCAATAATGAAGCAACAGAAAGAGAAATCAAGAAACTGATCCCATTCACAATTGCACCAAGAACTATAAAATACCTAGGAATAAACCTAAACAAAGATATTAAAGATCTGTATGCTGAAAATTATAGAAAAGTTATGAAGGAAATTGAAGAAAACACACACACACACACACACACACACACACACACACACACACACAAAGGAAAAACATTCCATGCTCATGGATTGGAAGAATGAACATTGTTAAAATGTCAATACTATCCAAAGCAATCTACACATTCAATGCAATCCCATCAAAATTGCACCAGCATTCTTCTCAAAGCTAGAAAAAGCTATCCTAAAATTTGTGTGGA
>PISW01007652.1:0-85897 GCA_004023785.1 Mungos mungo
ATATATATATTTGGGTTTTCCCTGGTTTCTGATACATAGCTTCTAAAAT
Organism: Mungos mungo; assembly: GCA_004023785.1. NCBI lineage: Eukaryota > Metazoa > Chordata > Mammalia > Carnivora > Herpestidae > Mungos > Mungos mungo. The sequence goes on from PISW01007652.1 coordinate 50, forward strand.
CCTTGGGATTTTCTGAGTGATAGAAGTATCTTTTGCATGTTAATGAGATGACTCACTTGTGTGTGGGGATAGGAGGGAGTCAGATAGCTTTAGAATGAGCTCTGATACAGAGTTGCTATAGGCCTAGTCATATGACAGATTTCTAAACAATGCTAGACACATGTAAATAGGCTGGCATAGATTTGCCTCTTGACAGTGAGATTCCTTCACTTGGCTTACCATTTATATAAGCAAAACTATTTTACTTGAAAATATTTAGGGGTGACTGGGTGGCATGACTTCAGCTCAGGTCATGATCTCATGGTTTATGAGTTCAAGCCCCAAACTGGGCTCTGTGCTGACAGCTCAGAACCTAATTTGGAGTCTGTCTCTCCCTCTCAAAAAATAAACATTAAAATTTTTTTAATTTAAAAAGAAAATAAAAAAATTAAAAGAAAATATTTAAAAATGTTGAAGTCATCTTAATGATCTGTGATATAGATCCACTTGGAGGTCGATGCAGTCCTTGTTCTATATTAGATTTTAGAAGCTGGTGCCACAAAGGTAACCAAAGAATCATCTAGTTATTGTTTAATCATTTTGAAATTCTATGGTAGGTATCCTGAAACTTATTGTGTTTCTATAAGCTGTTAATTTTTTAACTATAGTTGAGACATCATGTACAAATCGCTGAGACTTTTTTTCTAACTATATAAATTATCCTTTTCTAGTTTTTTTCCTATGCTTTGGCAACCTCCTAACTTCTATGATTAGGGGAAACTTTTTTTTTCCTTCTTAAGGTCTGTCAAACAGCTCCTGATTCCATTTACCTGGAAATGAAACAGCTTTTACATGGAGTCAAGTCTCAAGTTCAAAATTAACAACAAGTATGCCCAAATGTAAAAATCCACTGACATAGTTATCATTTAATCATTCACTAAAAATCTTTAACAGCCATCATATGAAAAAAATGTTCATATGTATGTATATGTATATAGACATATACATGTCTATATATATTCAAAACCACATTGTATATATACTTCTTTTAAAAACTTGGTAAGTAATCTAACCTTATGTCCTCTTAAAAATAGGATGCAAGTTAAGGAGTGATAGTTTGGGGTAGATGATAATGCTGAGTGTTTCTCGGGATGTGAATCACACGTAAACCTGCCATATTGCTCTGAATATGTGGCCACTGACCCTGAGGCTGGACCATAACTCAAATGTTCTTGAACCTCAACCACTACTTTTAGTGACAAATGAAACTGCTTCTACAAACTGCCTCACACAAATAATGCTTTTGGATCACTTGTTGTACTCACTTGCAGAGGTGAGAGAACCATTTTTCTTCTAATCCTTTAGGACAATAATGTATTAGTCTTTCTACTTCTAATCCAATCAGTGCCATTTTTCCTCTTGCTAGTGAATGGTTTTGTGGAGTCTCCACTGGCTTATGAAAGCTTCAGTGCAATTCAGAATTTCTACATTCTATAACCTTCAATATAATACTTGGGCTGCTGTAAATAATTTAGTTCAGAAGAAAGCATCTTAATCTTGTTATTACTATATACAGCTATTAAAAAGTAAATGTGATACATGAATAATATAACACTACATAGAAAAATAAGAAAACCAAGGACATTAAAAAACATACATAATTTATTATATGTAACATATTATTATTTTATTAAAAAGTAACATACTACATCGTTTAAGAGGATGGACTATAAGCAGTCTGACTCCTGGATCCATCCTCTTAATAAAAAACGTGTATTCACTTAAAGCCCTCATTTCATATCTTATGTATCTAATATTATACTAAGTACTTTTGAAAATTACACCCGTTAGCAACCTATGAGATAGTTATTACTATTAATGCCATTTTGTAGAAGGGAACAATTTCAGTTCAGTAAGTCAGTCAGCAGCCTACGATGAGAGGTTAAAGACATTTCTTCCAGAAGGAAAGTCTAATGTCACCTTCTTGCAATACCACACCGATTATCAACAGCTACAACTGTTTGATCTAGAACTGACTGAGTCAAGTGAGTAGGTCCCGCTGGACACTAACAAGCAGTGCTGGAAAACCTTTAATGAACTTGCTAAGGAGATGTCTCAATCACTGTTATGTGCCTTAATATAGAAGTAAATAACTGACTTATTTTCAATCATCTTACCTTGTAGAACCCTTAGTGATATCTCCCGGAATTCTGGCTTGATACACTTTATTCTAGAGTTAAATAACTTACCTGAATTTTTACCAGAACATTATATATTTCTTCTAATTTTTATCTTATATATAGGTGATACATTTAACAATTTCCCAAAAGTATTAATCAGACAATGTTAGCCCATTTCATAATTTGAGTTCAAGTTAATCATATAATTACTTTAATATCCCATCTATTTAAATAGAATTTTTATCTTAAATGGATCAGTGGGAACATGACACTATGATTCTGTGATTTTGAGGAAAAACAGAAATTTCTTTTTTTTTAATAAAATTTGTTAATGTTTTATTTATTTTTGATACAGAGAGAGACAGGGCATGAGAGGGGGAGGGGCAGAGAGAGAAGGAGACACAGAACCAGAAGCAGGCTCCAGGCTCTGAGCTAGCTGTCAGCACAGAGCCTGACGTGGGGCTCGAACCCACGAACGTGAGATCGTACCTGAGCTGAAGTCGGAGGCTTAACCAACTGAGCCACCCAGGCGCCCCCAGAAATTTCTTATAAGCCTTATTTTAAAGAGATGTTCATGGATGAACTCTTACAATATTTGAAATTTGATTCAAAATATTAAGTGGATAGGGATAGTTGAAATAATATAAATCAAGTAAAAGTTAATTAGAGTTCAGGTTCACATATGTTTATTTATTTTATATATATTTTATAATTTTCCCTAATACAAACAATAATGATATTAAGAGCTCAATTATCCAGTATAAAAACATTACCACGTCTAGGGTTTTAAGACTCAGAAATGTTGGTATCAAGTAATGAAATTGTACACATCTACTTTGTCATTTTATTAGTAGTAAACACCTTGTTACATAATAATTTTTGTTTGTTTGTGTAATCTATAAACTTAATGTAGGACTTGAGCTCATGACCCCAAAATTAAGAGTCATACTGAACCGGTCAGGTACCCCACCTTTGTTAGAGAATATTAAGCAAAGAATGTGAGCAACTATATGTTTACAAGTTAGCAATCTGATATTTGAAGTGTATTTTTTGTATTAGATTATATATTCAAATTAAAATATTAATTTACTTCATTTTTTAACTCCCTTTGGGAAAAAAAGTTATATGAAGATAACAGTTACGGGCTGCATTGTATCTTCCCCAAATTTCTGTGTTGAAATTCTAACCTACTGTACCTCAGAAATGTGACTGTATTTGAAGATAAAGTCTTTAAAATGATAAGTAAGCTAAAATGGGGTGTCAAGGTGACCACTTATCCAGTATAGCTGAGGTCTTGATAAGACGAGGAATTTAGGACACAAGGAGACACCAAGTCTGCACATGTGCAGAGAAACTACCACGTGAGGACCTGGAGAAGGTCACCATTTGCGAGCCAAGCAGAGAGAGAGGCCTCCAGAGATACCAAACCTGCCAAAAGATTGATCTTAGACTTTGAGCCTCCATAACGGTGAGAAAATGAATTTCCCTTGTTTAAGCCATGTGCTGTGGTATTTTCTTATGGCAGCCCTAGCAAATTAATATAATAACATCCCCTAAGTTTCTGTCATTTTTTTTTATTTTAATATGTGTCTCAGTATGTTAGGACTGCCTTGGAAAAATGCCACAAACTGGATGAGTTAACCAACAGAAATGTGTTATCTCATAGTCGTGGAGACTGGAAGCCTAAGATCAAGGTGTCAGAGGTTCTGTTTGTCCTGAACCTTATCTCCTTGGCTTCCATGTGGCTGTCTTCTCCCCGGGTACTTACACCTGACCTGTTCTCCATGCACACTCATCTCTTGTGTCTCTTCTTCTTCTTATAAGCACACAGTCATATTGGATCAGGGTCCCACCCATTGGATATCATTTAATGGTTGTGACCTTAAAAGTCCTACCTCTAAATGCAATCCAGGTTTAGAGCCTCAACATATAATTTTGAAGTGACTCAATTTAGTACATAACAATATGCATATATACTTAGCAGTTCACGTGTTTATTTGATTTCAAACATACATTTTTGTAATTAGAAAATGGGAGATTATTAAGAAGAAATTTCCATAAAATGTCTGATTATGATGAGTTCCCTAAAATCTATTTTTATTATATTATGAATAATCATGGCATTTGGTAAGATAGTGACTTTCTATTATTTATTATTTCAGGACAGAGTGCCAGCATTTTTAACATGAAATCTGCCTAAAGTCGTTTAACAAGATTTTAACATAAAATCATTAATTTTACGCCTCTACTTATATGATAGATTATTTTATAGCCCTTCTCTCCTTATTTTTTAATGTTTATTTATTTTTAAGAGAGATACAGAGAAAGAGCATGAGCAGGGAGAGGCAGAGAGAGAGGGAGACACAAAATCTGCAGCTGGCTCCATGCTCTGAGCTGTCAGCACAGACCCTATGTGGGGCTTGAACTCACAAACTGTGAGATCATGACCTGAGCCAAAGTCGGACACTCAACCGACTGAGACACCCAGAGACCCTTATAGCCTTTCTCTCTTATAGCACTCCAGCCCCTTATGCACCTATATTTTTTAACTGTGAGGAAATCCTAGCACCATTTCTATTGAAAACTGTCTCCCATTGGAGTCTCATGAACTGTGAAATATAGTTTGGATACAAGGAACAAGATAAATAGTTTTCAAATGTAGCCTACAGATAATGGTTTGTTCTTCTCTAGAAGCTGGTGAATCCAAAACATTCTCTGACATAAATTCTTTGTTCTTTTAAAAACAATCAGCATTTAAGTGGATGGGTGAATTTCTCCAGACTCCATGTGATGTATAAGAACAAATCTTGTCAAAAATGTATGCTTCAGAAAATATTTAATATCAGTCTTTCATGTAGAATTTAAAATGAAATCAATAGGGGGGTCTGGGTAGCTCAGTCAGTTAAGCTAATGAAAACTACTTCCAGTTCTGTGTCCCTTCACTCTGTCCCTCTCTTACTCACAGACTATCTCTCTCTCAAAAATAAATAAGTGATAAAAATTTTTAAAAATAAAAAATAAAATGAAACTATTTAAAATTATGAATCATTTTGGAATCTTAAATATGGTTCAATAATTATTCTAAAAATAATTAGTAATAGTTAATAATTATCATATATATCTCTTCACTCTTTAATTTTAGATTGAGAAAATGTGTTAAATTGTTTCTGTGGAAAAGTAAGTCTATACAGTTTTAGTGTTGAACTATTCATACTTCCACACAATATTCAGTTCAGTTAGTACAAATTTTTGTGGAAGTCAAGACATCACCACTAATTGTGTGTTTTAAAGAAAAAAGACTACTGTCTTTGCATAATTCATGTTAATTAACTTCATTGATCTGGATTGACCTCATCAGATTGTTGCTTTTATTCACATAATATTACTTCTTTTATTTTGCTAAAATATCAGTTGACTTTCAACAAAGTTGCTGAAACAATTCAATGGGAAAAATAGTCTTTTGAATAAATTATACTGAGGAAACTGAATATCATGTGAAAAAAGAATAAAGTTGGTATCCTATCTCAAAATGTATTTAAACTAAAACTCAAAAAGGATCATAGAATTAAATTTAAGAGTGAAAACACCGAATTTTTTGGAATAAATGTAACAATAAATCTACATAACCTTGGACTAAGCAATTTTTACTTAGAAAAGATCAAAAACACTAGTGGCAAAAGAACAAAATGCATAAATATGACATCTGTCTAAAAAATAGCTGTGTGTATATGTGTATGTATACATATATATACATATATGTGTATGTATACATATTCATTTCATATATATGTATATAAACTCCATTTCTCTTAAGTATGTAAACTATTTATTTGATGTCCATATTCAGCCATTTTGAAGAGTGAAAGCAATGACTGTGTCAAAGCATTAAAAATTTCACATATAAAAAAATGTGGTACAAAATTCCACTATCAAGTACAATCAATCTCTGGCCAATAATTAGTTGTTTATTTATAAAGAACTACTACTTTAATCAATATAATAGGTATTAAAGTAAATAGAAAAATCCATCAAAACACATTGTTTAATTTTTTTATCACTATTTTTATCCTAATGGGCCCAAGCTTATAGAATGTATTATTTTAGGAAACATTTTTCCTGATTTCAAAGTATATTAAAAAGCCACAGTAATCAAAACAGTATGGAACTGGCATAACAACAACATGGCATAGCAGTGTATCATAATAGACTGGCATAGCAAAAGGCATAACAATAGGCCAATGGAACAGAAGACAGAGCCCAGAAGTAAGCCCACACTTACATGAATATCTCTGATCTTCGACAAGGGTGCCAAGAACAGTTGGTTAAAGGACAGTCTCTTCAATAATTGGTATTGGGAAAACTGGAAATACACATTTAAAAAGATAGAATGAGTGAAGGAGAATGAGAGAGACAGGCTTCCAGTTACGGAATGAATAAGTCACGAGAATAAAAGGTATGCATAAGGAATGTAGTCAATGATATTATAATAGCACTGTATTAGGTAGTGATAATGGTACTACCTTGGTGGTGAGTCTAGCATAACGTATCAGGATGTTGCGTCACTATGTTGATTCAACTAATGTAACATGGTGTGTCAACTCTTTGCGAATAAAAAATTAAAATAATGAATTTGGACACTCACACTATACACAAACATTAAAATGGATTAAGGACGTAAGTGTAAAATCTGAAATCAAAAATTCCTAGAAGAAAACATAAGGGAAAAGCTTCTTGACCCTGGTTTCATTAATCTTTTCTCAGATATGACATCAAAAGTCTAGGCAACAAAAGTACAAAATAAACGATCTGGGACTACATCAGACTAAAACTAAAATTCTTCTGCTCACCAAAGGACACAATAATCATAAAAAAAACAGCCTGTAGACTAGGAGACAATATTTGCAACTATTTGCTAAGAGTTAATTTCCAAAATATATAAGGAACTTCTGCAGACTAATAGCAAAAATCAAATAATCCCATTAAAAAATAGGCTACAGAACTGAGTAGACATTTTTCCATCAAAGACATAGAAATGGCCGACAGGCATATGATGCTCAGCTTCACCAAAATCACCAGGGAAATGCAAACCAAAACTGTAAAGAGATACTATCTCATGCTCATTAGGTTGCTACTATTAAAACAAAACAAAACAAAACAAAACAAGGGTACCTGGGTGGCTCAGTCGGTTAAGTGACCTACTTCGGCTCAGGTCATGATCTCATGGTCCATGGTTTTGGGTCTTAGAGCCTGGAGCCTGCTTCAAATTCTGTGTCTCCTTCCCTCTCTGCTCTTCACCCACTCATGATCAGTCTTTCTCTGTCTCTCAAAAATAAATAAATGTTAAAAAAATTTAAAAAACAAAAGCAAAAACAAACGATAGTGTTGAAAAGGTTGTGCATTTGAACCCTTGTGCAGCATTGGTGGGAATGTAAAATGGTACCACAACCATGGAAAATGGTATAGCAATTCCCAAAAAATTAAAAAGATATAACTACCATATTATTCATGAATGAATACTTCTGAGTATATACCCAAAAGAGTTGAAATTAAGATCTTGAAGAGATATCTATACTCTCATGTTTAAAAAAATCTATGTTTTTTATTTATTTTTGAGAGACAGAGAGAGCACAGGCAGGGGAGGGTCAGACAGAGAGGGAGATACAGAATCCAAAGCAAGCTCCAGGCTCTGAGCTAGCTGTCAGAGCAGAGCCTGACGTGGGGCTTGAACCCAGGAACCATGAGATCATGACCTGAGCCAAAGCCAGAGGCTTAACCAACGGAGCCACCCAGGTGCCCCATACTCATGTTTAATGTGGTATTATTCACAATCACCAAGATATGGAAACAATTAAAATGTCTGTCAACCAAGAATGGATTAAGAAAATGTGGTATATGCAAATAAGGTAATATTATTCAGACATAAAAAAGGAAATCTTACAATTTGTGATGGCATGAATGGACTTGGAGACATTATGGTAGGTGAAATAGGATAGTCACAGAAGGACAAAAACTGAATGATTTCTTATGTATGAGGCATCTAACATACTCACATATACAGAAAGAGATCATAGAATTGTGGTGACCAGGGGATGAAACATTGAAGAGAAAGGAGTTATTTAGTGGGTATAAAGTTACATTAGACAGATGAATAAGAGATTTGCTGTATAATATAATGCTTATAGTGAACAATAAGATAGTAAAATTTTGTTGAGAGGGTGGATCTCATGTTAAGTGTTCTTGCCTGCAACAATAACAAAAACAAAGCAAACAAAATAGTAAGAGGACACAGGAAACTTGTGGAAATGATGGATATTTATTACCTTGACTGTGGTGGCGGTAACATGATATATACATTATGCCCAAACTCACCAAATCGTATACATTAATTATGTGAATTTTTTTGGTGTTCTAATTACACTTCAGGAAAACTGGAAAAAATAAACCTCTTAAGATGACTCCTTTAACCATTTTTATTCTTCAGTGCCCTTCTTAATCATTGTGTAACTGACTTTTAAATAATCGTTCAGGGTCTTTTCCTGACTCCCAAGTAATTCCATCAGACAATGTCCTCAGAAGTTAATGGGAAAAAGGAATAGGCTGTGATCATGAAATATTCTGGGCCTTCTACCTACTCTCTCCTTAGAGTATCTGTTCTTTATCTATTTGACACATTGGACATATGCTAAAAAATGTATAAAGAAAGGATTTGTCAGCTTCAAAAATGTTTGGAAACATGCAGCTGAGAATACAAAGTACTTTATTATAATGTAAAGAATTTAGGTTTGAATAAAACATAGGGAAACATTCTTTTTAATGTCTACATGTATGAAGTTCATGTAAAATGAATGATTTATGGTTCTGAATACTTTTGTTTATTTTTGTTTGTATTTTGTTTTGTATTTTCCAGATTAGCCACTTACTTATACAGATTCTTCATCTGAAAAGATTTCTCTAGACCTGCAAGAGATTAAGATATTAAAGTTTGTTTTCCTCTTTGAAATTCTAATTTCAGATCTAAGCCCCTTTTTGGTGTCTCTGGTAATAAAACAGAAATAGAATTGTCTCTTCAAGAATCCAGTTTTTTGGATTGAGAGAAATACAGGCTAGAGAGTTTATCCGAGGTCACACTAGAAGAATCATATTTCCTCTTTGGATTAGCACCTGGAATTATTATAGAATACTCTAAACCTATCCATTCCATCATAACCATTACGGTTATCATCCCTATCCAAATGGAATATTGGAAACCCATCATCTCAGAACTAATACCTGGAAGAGGTGTATTGACCAAGCAGATCACTGATTGTGTCATTTACTTACTGTTATGGCATTAGAAGGTGGAGGAGGGACAGTAAACTATCCTCCAGCCGGAGAAGGCACTTTAAGACCACCACCACCACCACCACCAACAACAACAACAACAAAGCATGTCACTCCTTGCTGTTTATCCAGACTTTTATTTAGGGTAACTTCAGTAACTTACCAAGGGGGGAATCTAGCAGACAAACAACCCGGTGCTCTGCAGCCATTTTCTGCCTCGCCCCCTGTGGACCTTAACCTACAGCTTTTATAGAGTGAGCTTTGTGGTGAGGTCAGAGGTTAGATACCCAATATGGTTGTATTTGTGTGCCAGAGGATTTCTATTAAGTACATTAAGTGGCCCCTTCTGTGCACCAGTCACCTCTACTGGTTATCTCAAGTGGAGCCCTCTGTGTAGCACTCTAAGGAGGATCGGAGCAAGCCTTCCCACATCTGGCCAAGACATATATTAATCTCCCAGGGGCCTAGAACATGTAGCCAGGAGAGAGGTCATCGTATGGGCATGAACAAAATGGAGGAACCAAAAATGGAGTCAGTATTCTCAACACTTCTACACATCAGGGGTGGGGGTGGGGGGTGAGGATTTATATAGCATCATTTATATAGAAAATTCTTAGAAATCAATTACTTCTATTAGTTCCAGATAAGAAATTGGGTTAATCTAAAGCAAAATGTGCCTTTTAATGAAGATGATCTAAAGAAAAAATAAGATGATTAATTCACAGCAAAGAAATCCAAGAACAAATCTAATGTTTCATTAAAATACTGGCAGAATGTAATGAGAAAATTCCTTAGTAATCATTAACTAATAGAAGCTACAAGAACTGTATCAGGTTATGAAAATATCAATGAAGATATGGAAAGCTACAAGAATACTTAACTTTCTTTATCCATCCCAGTACTTGCTCTTTTTACACACATGCTATATATTGTAAAAAAACAACAAAAGCCAACACCAGCAGTAAGAATGTAGAATCTTTATTGATCTATTCGTTCACATGGATTTAAGCATTAAATCACTGTAGACTTTTGATGTCCTAACAAACTGGAGTGATTCTACAATCAAACACCAGGAAATGGAAACAACATTAAAATTTTCTAGAAACTGGAGATTAATGCTAAGTCTAACAATTTCTCCTATTTCAATTCTGAATTTATATTATAGTCACAATTGCCATGTTTTCTAGGTTAGGTATATACTGTGATTCATGTTTGCTCAGTGACTTCAGAATAGAAAACTTCATCTGATTCATCACATAGATAATGTATATTGCCACTGTTCTGATTATATCATCTTTAAACTGAAACAATAGGGTAAATTATACTACAAATAGTTTAAATTATGACCACTTTTTAAGATATTGAATGCTTTTTTTTGTTTCTTTTCTAGTTAGAGGCAAACTTTTTAAGCTTCTATTTTCAAAATTGCAAACATTCAATAAAATTAACTATAAGTGTATTACAAATGAAATAAACAATAAAAATCAAAGCTATATCTAACCTTTATTTTATATATATTCTCAAAAATACAAAATTAATCATAAGAGAGATGTCTGGATGGCTCAGTCCATTAAGCATCTGATTTTTGGCTCAGGTCATGATCTCACAGTTCATGAGCTCAAGCCCTTCACTGAGATCTGTGCTGACAGCTTAGCAGAGCCTGGAGCCTAATCTGGATTCTGTGTCCCCCCCTCTCTCTGCACCTCTCTCTCTCTCGCTCAAAAATAAATAAATAAGCATTAAAAATTTTAAATATGCATAAGAAAATAGTATTAATAAATATGGAATAAAGGCAAGCTTAATATATTCAACATGACTACATCTAAAATGTTGATATCCTACATGTGGGTTTATTAATAAAGAGAAGAAATAATCAAACCAAGGGGCACCTGGATGGCTCAGTTGGTTGTGTCTGACACTTGGCTTTGGCTCAGGTCATGATCTCATGATTTGTGAATTTGAGCCCCACATTGGGCTCTATTCTGTCAATGTGGGCCTGCTTGGAATTCTCTCTCTCTCTCTCTCTCTCTCTTGCAGCCCCTCCCCCACTTGCTTGTGCACTCTCTCCAAATAAATAAATAAACCTAAAAATTTTTTTAAAGATATAATCAAAATCTGTTTGTACTCTCAAGTACTTCTTGATTTTTTTCCTTGTTGTTATGTTTTATGTTAAAATAAAAAACACATTCTTGAATTTGCTGATAGGGCTTCCCCAAACAAAAAGTGGTGAAATGAAAATTAATTTTCCAATAGAAAAATTTCCATTGAATATGATGATGAAACTGTTAATATAAAGCCAATTCTCACACAGGTAGGTGCTTCCCCTTTACTTGTAATGACATTGTGGGGATATTTAGGTCTGGGTTTGAGCCATGATAATGAAAATAACTCCAAATAACCTGGAAGATATAAATTTTTAATATAATTTATAAAACCATGGGCATACCAGATATATACAATGAGGCCACTACATTGTTTAAACAAATGTTTGGCGAACAATTTCAGCCACACTATTTCTGGGCGGCATTTCTGGATCATTCAGCAATAACACTCTGTGTAGATTTTTCATGAATTGGTCTTAGCAAATTGGACTTCGGACACTTTTTGACAATCCATTTATACTTCAGACACATTTAGTTTATGCCCCTAAATCTATAAAGAAGCTAATGAAAGCAAGACGGTTAGCAGAAACAGTGTAGATTTAGTTCCTGATACGTGGTTGACCAGATATTCTGAAAAGTCTTCTTGTGATGAAACATTGAAGATTTGCTGTTAAATAATAATTAACATTATTTTAAGTGTATATCTCTGCTAGAAATAAAAAAGGGATATTCAAGCCAAAAACCCAACAAACTAAGTATCTCTGAAGCTAACAAAGGCCCTGTGAAGTTGAAAGTATGTGTTTTTTAAAGCAGACCTGGGAAGAAAATGCAGTTTAGGATAAATACCTGGTGAGGCCTAAGAGCTACAACTTCTACATATACTCTGAACTCTCCCCCCAAATGTTCATCCTAATAAAATAAAAAACTAGAAAATAAAATTAACTTCTTTATTGTAGAAGTTTATTGACTTTTGAGAGAGAGCAAGTAGGGAGGGGCAGAAAGAGAGGAAGAGAGAGAAAATCCCAAGCAGGCCATGTGCTATGAGCACAGAGCCCTACCACATAGGGCTGGGACTTGAACTCACATACCCTGAGATCATGACCTGAGCCAAAATCTGATGCTTAATGGACTGGGCCACCCAGTGCCCACCCCCCCCCCAAAATTAAACTAACCTCTTAAAAGAAGTTAGCAAGAAAATAAATGTGTTTGACCTTGTCTGTGGGCAAAATGTTGGAAAAATATCTCCCCCAAAGAATTTACAACTGTAGTGAGCTCTCAGTGACTGGGCCACTGGTTATATTATTATGCACTCCCCCAAATAAAGGATGCATATTTTATCCTTTATCATAAATAACTTAAGCTGTAACTTAAGACTTTCTCACAAATGTATATGTAGTTACTCCTGATTTAACTTTTGAGTTCTACCAAACACTCAGAACTGCTATAAATGTTACACAATCTCCATCAGAGAAATAGAAAAAAGAAAATATGTCCCCCCTCTCATTTTGGGACACCTTAATATCCAAACCTAACAGAATCATTAAAGAAAGTAAAGTTGTACTCCAAATTTTCTAATGAACCCAAAAGGAAAACTTCTAAAAAGAAATATTAGAAAATAAAATCTCCCATCAAATAAAATCAACAAACCAAACAAAATATTATATTATGAATGGTTTATTCACATTATCAGTGGTAGACTACCTTTAAAATGTAATCAGCAACATTATCAGAACAAAGAGTGAGGAAAAAATATCAAATAATGATCTAGATAGATGTAGAAAAGTAGTAGATAAAAATGCAATATCCACCCATAAATAAAATTTTTATGAAACAGGAGAAGTGACCATCCTTATTGATAAGGGCTAGTTACAAGAACAAACAAAAACATTAAACACCATACATTATGGGAAAATACTGACTGTTTAGCCTTTGAGATCACTGATGGAGAAAAGATGACTATTACCCCACTTCTAGTCATTATTTTACTGGAATTCCAAATTTTTACAGTATGGCAAAATAGACAAGATCTTTGTAAGTTCAAGGATATAAGAGGGTAAATGTTTTGAGGGAAGAAATAAATTTATTTTTCACAGATGATTAGATTCCTTGCATAGAATACCAAAACTATTTTATAAAGTAACAAAAAAGAAGGTAACACATTTTGCTTACTATAAATATGAAATAAAAATTCAATTATATATTCATATTCCTAACTAAAATTAGAATATATAATTAAAACACATTTTGAACAATATCAGCAAAGATAAAGGCATTTGACATATGATTAGAGCAATGATATGGAATTCATTCATGGAAACTTATTTTAATTGCAGTATAGTTAACATAGAGTGTTATGTTAGTTTTAGATGTACAATATAGTGATTCAACAACTTTTATGGAAACTTTTAATTCTCAATAAAAGTTATTAGAAAATATTTAATTATAAAGAGACAAATAAAATGTTCATGGAATGAAAGACTCATTATTGTTAAAATATCAATTTGCTATAATTGATCCATTGTATATAATTTAAACACTCTACAGGGAGTTTATTTTTAATGGGAATAGACAAGGTCATCTTGAATGATAGAGAAAAAGTAAAGGGCCACATATGGTCAATACACTCTTAAGAAAGAATAATTAAGGTGACCTGTCTTTCCAATTATCAATCTATTATAAAATCTAAAATTAAAACATTGTGTTATTTGAATCATTCTAGAAAACAGACCTATGACAGATACAAGAGGTCCAAAAACTAACTAGTATTAGGTGATCTAGAAAATGGAGTGTTTATCAGGTTTCTAACACTACCATAATTAACTAACACCCAGGGGTTCCTGGGTGGCTCAGTCAGTTAGTTGTCTGACTTCAGCTCAGGTCACAATCTCACAGCTTGTGAGTTCAAGCCCTGCATTAGGCTCTCTGCAATCAGCACAGAGCCAGCTTCAGATATTCTATCTCCCTCTTCTCTCTGTGCCTCCCCTGCTCTCATTCTCCCTCTCAAAAAGAAACATAAAAAAATAAAGCAATCAATAAATTAACACTCAACACATCAATAACAAAGTGGTGCTACTTTTCTGTTTTGGGAGCACTTACAGAGGGAGGACTGCTAAATACAAGTCCTAAGTAAAATTTAATGTCTTACCACATAATATAAAATGTTCAAATTTCAGTTAAATATCACTTACCATAGCACGAATCTGGAAAATCTCAAGTTAAATAAAATAAGAACATCAGCAGAGGTCAACCCCAAGATGACACAGATATTTAAACTATCAGCCAATGATTTTAAGGCAGCTCTTATTAAATATTTCAACAAGAAACTATACATACATTTGAGACAAATGAAAATAGACTGAAAAACTAAATATAAAAATTATCTTGAAAGCAGACACAGGGAAAGGACACATTATTTACAGGTAAAGAACAATTTTCATGACTGGATTTCACAAAGAAGAAAAGAATAAAGTGATAAAACAGATTTCCAGTACCAGAAGAAAGGAAATGTCAAACAGGATATTCTAAATTCAGCAAAAATATTCTTCACTAATGAAGAAGCAAAAAAGAATTCTCAAATGTGTGAAAGTTAAGAAAATCTGTCACCAAATGATATACTCTTAAGTAATGAGAAAATAAATGTCTGTAAACAAATGATAAAAGAAAGTAACTTGGACCAGTAAGAAAGAGTATATAAATAAAAGGAGCAAAAGCATAGTAAATACAGTAGATGGAAGTTTTGGTCCTCAGTTTTCCTAATTTTTTTTCATTGATGGAAGGAAAAATTTTAACAATATCTAGTGTGGTTCTTCGTGTAGAATATATAGTAAAAGAGATTGTAAACAGAAAGTAAAGAGATAAAATTAAGATCTCTATACTTAACTGTTTAAATGTCAACAGCATTAGATGATTTTTATAATACCTAGATAAACCACTAAAATATCTAGACAAAGAGATATACTAAAAACAAAACAAGCACACTATCAGTAAATAAAAATAAAATCTAAAAAATAGCTCAAGGCAAAAAATAGGTAAATCAAAAAAATTAAAAACCAGAGAGAAAAATCAGAAAACAAAACAAAAATTTCAGACTTAATCCCTTATCTCAAATCATATTTACATTAAATATAAATGGTCAAAATATACTAACTATAGTCATAGATGGATAGTAGATAAAATAATGTGATCCAAGTGTATGCTGTCCATAAGAAACTTACTGTAAATATAATGAGAACAGATTATGAAAAGGAAAGGATAAAAAAAAAGATAAAGTAAATATTAATTGACAAAAAGCAGAAGAGAGTATATTAATTTTTGGTAAAATAGCCTTTAGAGAAATAAAGTTACCAGGAATGGAAAGAACATTATGTAACATAAAAAAAAAAATTAATCCAGAAGGAAGATATAACACTAAGCAACAGACCTGAAAATATGTAAAACAAAACTGATGGAACTGAAAGTTGCAATCATCAAATCCACAGTTAAAGTTGGAGATTTTTCCCAACTTCTTTTTCAACAACTGATAAAGGGACTCTATAAAAAATCATCAAGGATATAAGGTAGCAACAACAATATCAGCCACCAGGAACTAATTGACATGTATAGAACTCTACTGAACAAAAGAAGAATATACATTATTTACATTTCTTCCAGATGTCTGTGGAGCATATATCAATATATACTATATCCAGGAAGACAAAACAGACTTCAAGAAATGTTAATTAGGGGTGCCTAGGTTGGCTGAGTGTTCAACTCTGGATTTGGGCCCAGGTCATGATCTTGTGGTTCATGGAATTTAGCTCTGCACTGACAGGAAGGGCCTTCTTGGGATTCCTTCTCTCTCCCTCTCTCTGTCCCTCCCCTCCTCACATACATGTGTTGTCTCTCTCAAAATAAATAGGTAAACCTTAACAAAAAAATGTTGAATAATTAAAATCAGAGATAAAATCTCTGAACACAGAGATATCAAAGTAACAATCAATAACAAAAAGAAAAAAAGACTACTTCCATGTTCCTGGAACCTCAACAACGTATTTCTAAACACCATTGGTCAAAGAAGTAGTCTAAAGGGAAATTAAGATGAAAAATTAAAAACCAAATGAACATGGGAATATAACATACCAAAACTGTGGGATACAGCTGAATCAATGAAAACAAGGACATTTATAGTACTAAATTCCTACATTAGAAAAGATGAAAAAAAGAAAGAGTCAAATAAGTAACCTAAGTTCCTACCTCAATGTAATAGAGGAAGAAAAAACAAGATTAACTCAAAACTGAGTAGAATGAAATAAATAAGGAAAGAACACAACTGAATGAAATTGAAAAGAGAAAAACAGAGCAAATAATTAAAACAAAACTCTAGTCCATTGAAAGAACAGATAGAAAACAAAACCCTTTAGGAAAAATAAAAAAGAGAAAAGACACAAATTACTAAAATCAGCAATGAAGCAGTAGGTACTCCCATAGACCCTGCAGACCTCAAATGTCACTACAGAAATGCTGTTGACAACTCTACACACATAAACTTTCAAATCTAGATGAAGTGGAAAAATCATATTGAAAGTATAAATTATACAACTCACCCAAAATGAAATAGAAAATTTGGTTTGCCATATAAGTGTCAAAGAGACTGAATTATAATTTTAAAATTCCTGATAAAGAAAGTTAAGGTTTTGGGTGGCTTCATTGGGGAAGCATATCAAAATGTTGCCAAAGAATTAGTTTCAATGCTACACAATCTTTTTCAGAAAATAGAAGAGGATGAACTACTTTCTTATTTATCTTTGAAGCTAATATTCCAATAATATAAAAAAGGATACATTAAAAAGAAAACTACAAACCATTATCACTTACTAGTTTAGAAACAAAACTCAATGAAATTCTTTAATTTTTTTAAACAACAGCAAAATTCTCAGCAGCACATTAACAAATAGAATTCAGGGACATATAGGGAGTTATAAATTATGACCAACGCTATTCATTCAGAGACGCAAGTTGGTTCAAACATTAAATTCAATCAATGTTATCCACCAGAAGAGGGTAAAGAAGAAAAAAATCACATTTTCATGTTCATTGAAAACAAAGGCATTTGACAAAACTCAGTATCTGTTCATGATTAAAAACAAACCTGGACAAAACAAAAACAAAAAGATCCTCTTAACAAGCTACAAATAAAGTGGATCTTTCTCAACTAGGTAAACAAATCTATAAAATAGCCACAGCTAACATCACACTTACTGATGGCAGAGTGTTTTCCCTTGGCGACAAAGAACAAGACACTGATGTGCATTCTCATCACTGCTGTTTAACATAGTACGGGAAATTAGTAGCCGGAACAATAAGGAAAGAAAAGCCAGCAGATAAGAAAACAAGAAATAATAGTTCTCTATTTGGTGATGATCTAATAGTTTACATAGAAAATCCCCCGAAACACATACACACACACACACACACACACACACACACACACACACACACACACACAAAACAAACATATAAAACACTTGAAAAAGAATAAAATAAGCAGAATCACTCTACCAATATGAAGACTTTCTAAATAACTACAGGAATCATGACAGTATGGTAGTGACAGGGGATAGAACAAGGTAAAAAGAACAGCAGAGAACCCAGAAATAGCTCTCAAAATATGGTCAACTAATTTTTTTACAGTTACAAAAGCAATTCCCTGGTGTAAAGCATAGTGGTTTTAACAGATGGTCCTGAAACAATTGGATATACACCAACAAAATGAAAAGACAAAACAAAAACAAAACCACATCTGCCTATACCTCATTATTAAATAAAATTTAATGTAAAATCAATCCTAGATTGAAATGTTAAATATAGAATATAACTACAGAATTTTTAGAAGATAACACAGAAAAACATCTTTAGGATTACAGCTTTCTTAGATCTGACACCAGAAACACAATCCATTTAAAAATGATAAGTTTAAGGGCGCCTGGGTGGCTCAGTCAGTTAAGCATTTGACTTCGGCTCAGGTCATGATCTCATGTTTTGTGGGTTTGAGCCCCATGTCGGGCTCTGTGCTGACAGCTAGCTCAGAGCCTGGGACTTGCTTTGGATTCTGTCTCTCTCTCCTACTCATGCTGTCTCTCTCAAAAATAAACACTAAAAAAAATTTTTTTTAAACTCTATAAAAATAAAAACAATAAGTTTCCTTCCTTATTATTTTTTTATGTGAAAAACTGTAAAGAAAACAAAAAGGCAAGTTACAGAGAGGGAGAAACCACATATCTGACAAAGGACTCATATCTATAATACATAAAGATATATAAAAAACTCTCAAAATGCAACAGTAAAAATCCAGTTGTAAAATAATAAAAAATAAAGACAGATTTCACTGAAAATTATATTTGTATGACAAATAAGATGAAAAAATGTCCACTATCACTAGCCATGAGGGAAATGCAAATCAAGACTATAAAGAATGATTACTATGCATGTGTTAAAACAGCTAAATTATATAAAAAAAAATGACAGTGATGATTCCAAATGTTGGAGAGGATTCAGAGAAATTGAATCTTTCATACAGTGCTGGTGGGAATGTAAAATGGGACAGTCACTTTTACAGTTGTTTGGAAGATTTTAAAGACCTGAACATACACTTAATCATATGATCCAGCTTTTGCACTCTTGAATTTTTAATCCAGAGAACAAACAATGTAATCCCATGCAAAAATCTCTTCCCAAATGTTTATAGCAGCTTTATTTATAATAGCCTGAAACTGGAAACATCCAAAATATTCTTCAATGGGTAAATAGTTAAACCCAGCTTATAAAGGAAACAAATTAGCAATAAATGGAAATGACCTACTGATGCAAGTAACAATTTTAATACAGCTAAAAGTCATTATGTCTAGTGAAAAAAGAAATTTACAAAACTCATAGACTATATGAAGCCATTTAAGTCATAATATCAAAGTGACAAAATTTTCATAATGGATACAGATTAGTAATTGTCAAGGGTTAGGGATTACGGGAAAGTAAGGGTTCTACTGTGAAAGGTTAGCATGAGGGAGATCGCAGTGATGATGGATAGTTACTTAGCTTGATGGTGGTGCTCTTTATACAATTCACACGATGTAGAACTACATACACATACTGTACCAGGGCTGATTTCCTGGTTTTGATATTGTACTATAGTTATTGTAGGAACTATAATTACTGATGTAACTATTCAAGGAAACTGAGCGAAGAGTACAGGGAACTATGTACTCTATTTGCAACTTTCTTTGTGTCAATAATTATTTATAAATAAAAATGAGGTTTATGGGATTTTAAAAATTATATTAATTTTAAAAAGATACATAAAATGAAACAGTATTTGGTTTAGGATTCATACAGTGGCATTACAATGTAAGGAAAAGCAAAACAATTTTAACACATTATTCAAAGCACCTAAATCACAAAAGAATATCTGAAAATGAAAACGGGAAGAACAACATGGCTTAAGGCTTGGTCATGTTCTATTTTTAGTCTGATTATTCATTGTTGATTAATTAATTTTTGCACTTCATATGCCATATATACATTTTTCTATGCCTTCCAAAATGTAGCATGACTAACCATTGTTGAGACCATGTATGTAAATATAGGGTAGGTTATTAGTTTTATGATTCAATAACTAGGATTACTTTTGGTTCAAAAGCCCAGTAAAAAAGAAGGTGAATTATGCAACTGTGATGTATCAAGAATTTCCTTACTTGGTGGTAGGTGAGCTGGTGTTAGGGTCGTTGAGGGCTAACATGGGTTTCTGTCAGTCAATGCAACCACAAAGCAGCATCTGAATGTCAGATTGAGCACTCTTGGCCAGCCAGACATACTATTCAAGTGTGGGCATGTTTCTACAAGACATAAAGGTAACAACACAGACCCAGATAAAGTCTCTGTATGCTTTTCTGCTTTACCTCCTTCTGTGCACTGGTTTTTGGACTAGTAAAATTGTGTACCAAAATGATAGTAACCTGAATCATGCCATCGTCATCATTTTTGCCAGTTTTGGAATTTGAACCTAACGTTGTGATCTGGCGTGGTTGTATTCACAGGAAAATTTAGCTAAAGGCACAGTCTGACTAAGACAATGCTGAGCTATAATTTTATTTTGCATTTTTTATGGAGATAAAACTGACCTAATATAAAATGAACTGCTTTAAAATTAATAATTCAGTAACATTTAGTATGTTAGCACTGCTGTCCAGCCACCACTTCTATCTAGTGCCAAAACATCTTTATCGCCCCCAAAGAAGTCCTTATATAATGTAAATAGTTTATTCCCAATACCTACCTTTCACCCCCTGCTCACTGCCTGGAAGCCAAGAGCCTGCATTCTGTTGGTAGGGACTTACCTAGTTCTGGCTATTTCATATACATGAAATGATAGAATATGTGACCTTCTGTTTCTGGTTTCTTTTACTCAGCATAATTTTTTGATGCATTCTTCCACATCATGGCATGTACCAATACTTCCTTTTCATGGCTGAATAATATTCAACTGTATGTATATACCACAATTTATGAATTTATGTACTGATGGACATTTGGGCTGGTTCTGCCTTTTGATTATTGCAGACAGTGCTGTTACGAACATATATGTGCCCGTATTTGAGTATCTGTTTTCAGAATTTTTTTGGTCATTTGGTAATTCTATGTTTAACTTTTCAAGAGCTATCAACATGTTTTCCATAGTGTTTGTACATTTCATATTCCCACCAGTAATTCATAAAGGCTATGATATATCTACATCCTCCTCAATTCTTGCTATTTACTCTTTTGTTCTGTTTTAATGTGTGATTTTTATATAAAGAAATCCTAGTTGGTGTAAAATGGTACATCATTCTTGTTCTGATTCGCACTTCATAATAACTAACAAGTTGATCATTTTTCATGAGCTTTTTGGTCATTAAGGTAACTTCTAGAGAAATCATTCAAGTCCTTTGCCCATTTTTAAGCATTGAACTGTTTGTGTTTGTGGTTGAGTTGTAAACATCCTTTATATATGCTGGATACTGACTCTTATCAGAATTTGTGGGGCACCCAGGTAGCTCAGTTGGTTAGGTGTCTGACTCACTTTTGGTTCAGGTCATGACCTCATTGTTCATGAGTTTGAGTCCCGTACCAGGCTCTGCACTAAGAGCATGGAGCCTGCTTGGGATTCTCTCTCTCCCTCTCTCTCCCTCTGTCTCCCTCTCTCTCCCTCTCTCTCTGCATCTCCTCCACTCACGCTCTCCTCTCTCTTTCTCTCCCTCAAAATAAATAAAATTTACAAAAGATTTTAAAATAATATAAAATTTGTAAATATTATCTATCATTCAGTAAGTTGTCCTTTTGTTGTCTGATAATGTCCTTAGATCCACAAAGTGCTTTAATTTTGGTAAAGTCTAATTGATCTTTTTTTTCTTCCTTAGTCGCTCATGCTTTTGGTGTCTGACCTATAATTCTGAAAGGGCTCTTTTAAGAAATTTTCCTCTTTCTTTACTGACATACTTAAGATTTAAATATATTTTGATGTATAATTTCATTTTAGTTTTTATAAAATTACAGTTAAAAAATTAAGCTACTTTTATATATAATAAATATGGAGTTCATTTTTAAACATAATGCATAGGAAATTTTATAGATATGCTATTAAACAAATTCTGTACTCATTAAATATTGTACAGTACGAACAACTGTACTGTCTGACAAACAAAATAATCTCTTTACACCATCATCCTGTGGTTTTCAAAATCACTTTAACATCTTTTCCAAAAACATTGGTTCTTTAAAGAATTGATTTGGGGATTACATCTAATTACCAGATAGGAAGCTTTACAAGGTGGCAGAACAATTCAGAGCAAAAGATCAGAATTCTTCATTTGAAACCTTTGTCAGCTACTTGCCATTTGATCTCAGACTATTTACTTGTTGATAATGAGTATCATTTTTCTCAAATGGCAATCGGCATTGGATATTACCACATCTGACCTAATTATCTTAGCATTTATTTTAGAATAAAAAAGAGAAAAGTTACAAAAGCTTCAGAATCTGCATGCATTAAGTAAGCTGAAATTTTTATTGTCATTTGGGTGGGCTTGGATATTTAAATAGCACAAAGTAAAAATTAGGTGTTAAAACACACATGAAATTTTAACCCTCACAACCTAGCTATCTGTTCCAATTTGGGTAATTCAGAGAGAAGGAGTGCCAGGATATCTTGATGATGCTGTAAACCACACAGAGAACCTCAGCTTGCTCCCTTATCAGCTGCTATTTATGGTACAGTACAAAATTGTGCCATATTATTTCGAAGGTGGAGAAAAAACACTGATCACACACTACTGTGGCTCCGTTATTCTGCGTTCCTACAGCTGACAGCCTTCAAGAAAATTTGATGATGTTAAATTGGTACTTTCTTACTCTATTAACTCCAATTGATATTTGATCTCTATCAAAAAACAGGAAGCAAAACTTTTAAATCTTACTTTGCTTTGAAATCTAACCCACTTGTTGCAAGAAAATCAACAGAAATAAATGGATTGAGCAGATGGGTTGTGCGCATCTTAGCAATTAAACAACCACCAATGATGATCTTAAGGTAGGGGTGACCAGAATAAGCTTAAAAGTCAGTACAATTGCCCCCATAGTATGAGGCACTTTTTAAAAAAGAGCATTAAGTAGAAGATTCATGAAGTATTGTCCCTCCTGCTCCTTTATTTCACAATGTAGGACTCCATTCATTATTATTACCATTGCCATTGTTTATTTATGCATCTCCTTTACTCATATCCCTGAGGCTGTCCAAAATTAGAAGTTTTCTCTTTCGTCCAGTTGTTCATTTAAATCTAACATGTTTTTTCTTTTTTACTGATCAACAGAAAGCAAATTTTGGGAAAATAGGTATTTCCCATTATGTTTGATTTAGCTCCAGAAATAAAGGATATGTTATAATCCAAGTGATTTCACAGGCCAAATATAATGAAAAGTATTATTGAAAGCTCACTAGGAACAGATGCTCTGATAATCTAAAGATGTTGTGATAGAAGGTCCCAGAGAAGCACACTGTGATGATTTCCAACCACCTTTGTGAGTAATCTCTCCTGATAGATAAAAGACCTAAAAGAACTAAAAAAACTAAAGTCTTTTGTTTCCTGTTCCTATCATTCTTCAGCTATACAGAGAGAAAATGCAAATTAGAGTTGCCTAATTTAAAAAAAAAGATAAAGTTTGTCTTCAAATTAACATTGCAAATATCTTTATACAGTGACCTGTAAAACTGTAGGGAAATAATGAGGGTAAAATGAGTGAGGGGTAAACAAGATAAAAAAGGACTATAACATCCATAACAGTGGACCGATAATGCCATCTATCGCTTTAAATACAAGTCTGTAATACAATTACAATTTTTATGTCATAAAACATAAACATAAGTATGTTGCTATGTTTTTATTTTAGGTCATTTTATACCCTTGCAAATAACTTAATATTAATCACTAAAGTTACACTTCAAGCTCTATGTTATGGGTAGCATTTATTTATTACATATTAAATTTACTATATTCATTATCTTTTAGGTGATAGTTTTAGTTAATGAAAATGTACGCTCTTTCTAAGGAGTTCTATACAGAGAGTGACTGAAGGGTCATTAAAGTATAAAAAATACGAAAAAGAACAGCCTGTGGGTGCTGCATGTAGGTGGCATTCAGCTTAGAAATCAGATTATCGGGTCCCTGAGTGGCTCAGTCGGTTAAGCATCCGACTTCGGCTCAGGTCATGATCTCACAGTCCGTAGGTTCGAGCCCCATGTCGGGCTTTGTGCTGATAGCTCAGAGCCTGGAGCCTGCTTCAGATTCTGTGTCTCCCTCTCTCTCTCTGCCTCTCCCCAGCCCACTCTGTGTGTCTTTCTCTCTCTCTCAAAAATAAAATAAATACATAAAAAAATTTTTTAAAGAAATCAAATTATCTTGGGGTGACTGGGTGGCTCAGTCAGTTGAGCATCTGACTTCAGCTCAGGATATGATTTCACAGTTCGTGAGTTGAGCCCCAAGTCCTGCTCTATGCTGACATCTCACAGCCAGGGGTGCTTTAATCTGTGTCCTCTCTCCGTCTCTCCCCCACTCATATTCTGTCTCTCTATGTCTTCAAAAATAAATAACTGTTAAAAACATTTTTTAAATTAAAGTGTCTGAAAAATGTGTGTGTGCATGTGTGCACGTGTGTACACATACAATATAGCCATACTAAAAATTCCTTGGTTATATGTAAAAGATACTTGAAAAAAAGGGGGAAAAAAGAAAATACTGCAAAATCTTTCTGTCAGGATATTCTTGCAACAATTCCACAACCTGCAGAATTGCCTTGGGATTCACTTTGTTTTCTGTATTATTCTAAGGGAATTAAGTAACCATTTTTAAATCTAAGTTCATTTCCAGAGATGTAATTAAATGCTTAGACCCATTCTTTTTATTTTTTTTTAAGTTTATTTATTTGCTTTGGGAAAAAGAAAACTGGTGAAAGGCAAAGAGAGAGGGAGAAAGAGAATCCCAAGCAGACTACAAGATGTGAAAACAGAGCTCAGTGTGGGGCTCAATCCCATGACTGCTAGATCATGACCTGAGCCAAAATCAAGAGTCAAGGTTTAACCAACCAAGCCACCCAGGTGCCCCTCTTAGACCCATTCCTAATAAAATCACAGATATCAGAAATAATGGAATGATGTCCTTGTAATAGGTCAACTTATGGAATGTAATAGGTCAACTCATAAGATATCAGAAAGCTTACTGTGTATAAGTTCGGCTTAATTACTAACCACCTCATCTCACTTCTGTAACAACACCCGCCTGCTAGATAGATAACTTAGGTTGCAAAACTCTCCCTCCCCCACCCCTTTTACTAAGAGCTGGTCAAAGGCAAGGTCAGCAGATGAAAGTCACCTAGTCACTGCCCCGTGGTATCTTAGGTGTCTAACTATGATTGGTCATTTTAAAGGGACAAAAAACTTTAAAATCTTAGGTTCTCCCCAAAACTAACATCTGTGTATTACAATGTAATTGGCTACCATGGAATGCTGGGAATGTAATTGGTTAGCTAAATAATGATGTATTCTGTCTATATAATCTTCTCACTGCTGTTTTTGTTCAGGGCCATTCTCTCCTTACCATCAGGAGACCAGGTTTGGCCCAGCTGTAAATAAAAAATTGCCTCTCTTGTATTTGGCATCTGATGGTCTTTTCAACATCACCCTGTAACAGTTCTCAATGTGTTGAAGACAAAACAAATAAACAAAAAGGGATAATAAAAAAACAATATATAAATTTATATGAGCCATGTTTTTCAAGAAAGGAATGAATTAGGCTTCAATGTTGTCATGTTGGCAGACATGATCCACAAGATGAAGTAAAGAAGGAAAATGATTCCAGCCTGAAATATGTTACTGGATGAAGGGAGCACGCGATCAGGAAGGGAGAACTTAACAGATAATCACTCTTGAAGATGAAATTATAACCACATCATGTGGGGTTTTTTTCCATCATCATTATTAAGGTATAATTTATATGGAATAAAATTCACCATTTTTAGTGTATATTTCTGTTTAGACAAATGACACTGTAGTCATATAGTCACCACAGTAATAGACACAACAGCCCCATCAACTGAGACATTTCCCTTAAATGTCTTTATAATGTACCTTCTTTATTCATCTGTTTCAGACCCCAATAATTTTTCCTAGTCCAGAAAGTCATGCAAGTAAAATTACATGGTAAATAATATTATGAGTTTGGCCTCTTTCAGGTAGCATAGCACATTTAAAATTCATTTATGCTGTTGAGTGCATCCATAGCATGTCATTTTTGTTGTTCGCTAGTAGACTATTGTGTGCATGTGGATCCGAAGTTGGCTTACCCATTCCTCGGGTGAGGTACATTTGTGTTGTTCCCAGATCAGATATATTATGAGAAAAGTTACTACAAACATTCTTATATGGGTTTTTATGTAAATATAGGATTTTATTTCACTTGGGGAGATACTTAGGAGTGGGGTTACTGAATCCTATGGTTAAGTGTACATTTAACAGAGAAGTGAGAAAACTACTAAACCATTTTTCCATGATATCTGTTACATTTTACATATCCACTAGTAATGCATGGGGATTCCTTTGCTTGGTGTTTTCTCGTCAGCACTTGGTATTGTCAGTTTGTTTGCTTTTCTGTTTAGACATTCAAAGAGATGTGTTGTGATAGTGGCTTTTGTTTTAAATTTTTAATTATTTTTTATTTTAGTTAATATGCAATATTGGTTTCAGAAGTAGAACGCAATGATTCATCACTTACATAGAACACTCAGTGCTCATCATAAAAGTGCCATCCTTAATACCAATCACCTGCCTAGCCCATTCCCCACCACCCCTCCAGCAACCCTCAATTTGTTCTTTATCATTATGCATTTCTTATGTTTTGTTTCTCTCTTAACTCTTCCCTTCCCCCCACTGGTGCCATTTCCCATATGTTCATCTGTTCTGCTTCTTAAAATAAATGAGATTTGTTTCTTAAAATATATTAGATTAAAATAATATGATATTTGTCTTTCTCTGATAGACATACTGCTTAACAATACATTCTGGCTCATTCTATGTTGTTATAAATGGCAAAATTTCACTTTTTTTGATGAATGAGTAATATTCACCACATCTTTTTTATCCATTCATCAGTCAGTGGACATTTGGGCTCTCTCCATAGTTTGGCCATGTTGATAATGCTGCTATAAACATTGAAGTGCACGTACCCCTTTGAATCTGTATTTTTGTGTCCTTTGGGTCCATGTGACTTTTAATCTGCAATGCCCAACTGACAAATGATGTTGGATATCTTTTCATGTACTTGTGTGCCATGTGTATGTCCTATCTTGTGATGTGTCTGTTCAGATCTTGTATCCATTTTTTAATTGATTATTTGTTTTCTTATTTGTGTTTTGGAGTATTCTCTATGTATCCTGGTTACAGATACTTTATCAAATATATGATTTGAAGACAGCTTTCTCCCAGACTGTGCCTTTTTCCATCTTCTTAACATGTTTTTAAAAAGATTAGCTCTTAATTCTGATGGAGTCCAATTTGTCACTTTTATTAAAAACTGTGATTTTACTGTCATGTTTAGGAAATCACTAAATACGTCAAAGTCACAATGATTTTTATGCTTCATTCTGTAACTTCGTATGTTTAAAATTTTAGGTTTTACATTTAGAAAAATTACTGTAGCTTACATCAAGTCTTGAAATCAGGTAATGTGAGTCATTCACCTTTGTTCTTTTTAAATTATTTACATTTAGGCTATTCCAATTAATTTGTGCTTCTGCACAGATTGTAGAAGTGTCAGTCCAATACTAAAAAAAATCCTGCTGAATTTATTGAAATTACAATGGTTTTCTAGATCACAGTGAGGAGAGTTGACATATTAACAAAATAGTGTCTTCTGATCAATCAACATGATCTCTCCATCATTTATTTATATCTTCCTAGAATTATTTCATAAATATCTTATAGTTTATAGCACATAGACATCATGCATATTTTGAAGAATTTATACCTAAAATTATTTCATGGAGTAAGAGTGTAATTATATACTTCATGTTTAATTTTGCCAAAAACAATTCAATATTAAAGCATTCAAGTAGAATTATTTTTTAATCTGTGACCTTGCTAATTGGTATGTATTTTTGAGTGTGTGTGTATATAGTGATTCCTTATGATTTTCTTTTTTTTAATGTTTATTTTTGAAAGAGAGGGACAGAGACAGAGACAGAGCACGAGCAAGGGAAGGGCAGAGAGAGAGGAAAACACAGAATCCAAAGCAGGCTCCAGGATCAGCAGAGAGCCCAGTGTGGGGCTCAAACCTACAAACTATGAGATCATGAACTGAACCAAAGTCGGATGCTTAACTGACTGAGACACCCTATGCCCCTGATTTTTTATGATTTTCTCAGTAGATATTCATATTCTCTGTAAGGCTGAGAATCTTATTTTATTCAACCTATTTTATTCATTCCTTTCCTTTCCTTTCCCTTCCTTTCCTTTCCTTTCCTCTCCTCTCCTCTCCTCCCCTCCCCTCCCCTCTCTTCTCCTCCCTTCCTTTCCCCTCCCCTCTGCTCTTTTCCTCTCCTCTCCTTTCCTTTCTATGTTGGCTGGAACCTGCATATGATGTGAATTAGAAATCATGAGAGTAATTAATATCTTGTACTTGTTCCTAATCATAGGGAGAAATAATCTCCAGAATATCTGGCTTACAAAACTTGGTACCTAGTAACTATATAATACATGTGAAAGAAGAACAAATACTTTATATTTTAAATAGTACAAAGTTAAATTTCAACTTACTTTTTAAATATCTTTATATAAAATGTTATATATGTAAATATACATGTGTATTTGCATATATATGCTTATAGATACACAACCTAATGAAATATGTATTTTATTCTTCTTGTATCCCAATGGAGTATAATATAGTATAGTCCAATCTGCAGGCTACTCCCATATACAAGTAAATGCAGCCTATATTGAGCTTCATCTTGCACCAACTACCACAGAAAGAACAATGCATTTCCAGAAATTAAAAAATATAAACATATAAATATATATATACACATATATACACACACACATATATATATTTAGTAGGGCTGAATACATGTATGTACATATATATGTGTGTGTGTGTATATATATATATATATATATATATATATATATATATATGTATTTATTAGGGCTATAATAGGACAGGATAAATCCCTGAAATACTAATTTGTGTTTTGGTCTTTCTCTGGTTGACTACTTCTTCTGCCTAAAGACCAGTAGGCACTATGTTAGTTTGTTTTGTTTTTTAAATTCTATGTGTGAAATCATATGGTATCTGTCTTTCTCTGACTAACTTATTTTATTAGGTATAGCATTTTCTAGCTCATCCACATCATTGAATATGACAAAGTTTCATTCTTTTATGGCTGACTAATATTCCATTTTGTGTGTATGTGTATACACTTCTTTATACATTTACAGTTGATGGAATTTTGGGCTCTTTCTATAATTCGGCTATTGTTGATAATGCTGCTATAAACATTGGATGAATGTTTCCCTTCAAATTCATATTTTTGTGCCCTTTGGGTAAATACCTAGTAGTAGTGAAATTGGTGAATTGTATGGTTATTCTATTTTAAAGTTTTTGAGAAACCTCCATACTGTTCCCCATAGTGGCTGCACCAGTTTGCATTCCTACCAACAGTGCAAGAGGGTTTCCCTTTCTCCACATCCTCACCAACAACTATTGTTCCCTTGTTGTTAAAAAAAAGAAAAAGATGCAAACCAAGACACAGACATTTAACCACAGAGAACAAACTGATGATTACCAGAAAGGAGATGGGTGGGGGGAAAGTTCAGGTTGGTGATGGGGTTAAGGAGTGTACTCGTTGTGATGAGCACTGGGAGTTCTATGTTAAGTGTTGAATCACTAAACTCTAAACCTAAAACTAATATTACACTGCATGTTAAAGAACCAGAATTGAAATAACAATTGAGAGAAAAAAATAAAAGCCAATAAGCATGACATTTATAGTCCCTGTGTCAGCAAAGATTTTCGTTGCAAGATCCAAAATAGTATACACAAGAAAAAAATTCTTATTCATTTCTTTGAATGTTTGTACTTCTTAGAGAATTATATCAAGAGGGAGGCCATTAGAAGAGGGTCTTGACAGTAAGATGGTCCTGCAAGTCTAGGAATTATTTGTGGTACGTGACACATCCCGAGTGTGACCACTTGTCACCAGCTCCACAGCTATGACTCTGGAGTCAGCTTTATCACACCTAATCTCTTTTACTGCAGGAACTTCCTAAATGGTCTTACTGTTTTCTCCTGGGTCTGACAAAGCATAGCAGTCAAAGTTGTATCTTTTGAAATAACCTGTTCAGAATAAAATCAAGGCCCTTGTTCTCTTCTAACTTTATCTCCCGCTACTACATAGCTATTGAAATGGAACAGGAAACCAAATCCTAGCTTGAGCTTAGTGGCAGCCAAAGCTGCAAGAAAAGCAGACAATGTGGATTTCATTATTGAAAACACAGAGTCCCATAAATCCCATACCAGATCTTCGAACTTCAAAAGGAGAGATATCGTCCCCTTCTGCATAATGTGTTTTGGAATCGATCTGCAAAAAGCCAATTCTTAGTGAAATCCTATTTTTTCTGTATAGTTGAGTTTGTAATGTTACTTAAAATGGGATTTATATGGCAACCATAAAATCCTATGCACAATCATTTATAGATTAACATATCATTCAAACCTTTAATTAATACAAGAAACATAAACTGAGTGATTGAAGGATCACTATCAATATATTTATTTATATTTA
Source organism: Mungos mungo (assembly GCA_004023785.1). NCBI lineage: Eukaryota > Metazoa > Chordata > Mammalia > Carnivora > Herpestidae > Mungos > Mungos mungo. Next base: position 31,029 of record PISW01007652.1, read on the forward strand.
GTCATGATAGGTAGAGAGATGATAGATGATAGATATATAGAGAGAGATGATCAATAGATAGATTATAGGTAGATCAAGATAGGTTAGATCAATAGATAAATAGATAACTGGATTACAAAAATGATTAAAGTAACAGAAAAGTACAGTTAATAGGTTAGTAGATAAATAGGTTAGCATTTGCTGATGTGATGTACAGAATAATTGAGTCTAAATTAAGATGCTATAAAAAGACCCTAAACATAGAAGTAAACCAGTGATGTTTATCTCGCACTTAACAATATGGTCGTTCTGGTGGCTTGATGATGTCAGGCACCCAATGTCTACACGTTCTGAATTCTGTCATTCTCACATGCTGCTGTTCATAGGGTTGAAGATATCCAGCCAGCTGAAATAAATGAACTGTTGCATCTATAATTGAGTTTTCCTAAGAAATCTTCCATTCACTCTTTTCCTTTAGCAGGGCCCTTTTTAATATCTTGCAATGCTGATTGCCTGATTAATGTCCCATAAAATGTATAACTTGCTATTATGAATGACCTGAATTTTGGCAGGAAAAAGTGAAGACAATATTATATGCAACACACTAGCTATAAATTATCTTTTTCTCGTGCTGAATTCAAGTTTAAATATGCAAACATTCATAACAAAAATTTTTCCCTTTTGAATATTTCAAAAAGATTTTCTCATAGCTTAACTATACATCAGAATGTTGCTTTAATCTCCTATGAAAATTACATCTGCTTGATAAAACAATGGCAAAATCAAGACTGTTACACTTTTCACATACTGAAACAGAATAGTCTTAGTTTTCAATCAACAAATAAGTTTAAAATATGTCATAGGGAAACTAGGCTAGTTACTGTAAGAATACGTTCTACTGAATGGCCACTTCTAAATGATTTAAGAATGTTTAATGGGGGAGGGTATGATAAGAAAAGTATCAAACTATATTTTGGATATATAAAAGTTATGTGTCTTTAGTGTTTTGACTGATTTGAATAAAACTATGATATAACAAATAAAAATTTGAATATCTCTTGCAGAAGAATCTGGTGAATTAATTCAGAGACACTTAAAAGTTCTTGACACATGGTAAACCTTCTATAAATATTAGCCATTGTACTTCTTACTTATGTCTGCTGAACAGAATTAGATAACTTCGTCAGAGTACAAAATCAGTCCATGCTTCCTCTCTGATACCATCACTTTAACAACACTTTAAATGTCCAGCTTGTGACTGTTGCAAAAAAAAAAATTTTTTTAATTGAGGAAAATTAAAAAATGAAATTTTATCTTCTACTACCTGTGATTTTGGGTGTGTTTCATATATTTGCTGCATAGCCATAGTGTGTTCAATTTTCAAAAAAGATCTTTCCCAAGAGGAGGAGCAATATAGCTTCTCTAAAACCTGACTATTTAGGTCAGAAGTGTGGCTAATCCTTTAGCTAGTGGTATGACCTTGAACAGGTGGATTAACTTCTCAAGTACCTGTTTTTTTTATTGGTAAAATAAGCATGTTAATAGCAAATACTCCTAGGGATGATGCATGTCAGGAGTTTAGAGTTTGGAACAGAATTAGAGCTCAATTAAATGATGTCAATGATTCTTGTAATTTGTTGTCATCACTTTTACTGTTGTTTTCTTAAAGATTGATCAAATAATAAACAAAAGGTAAAAATGGAAACTCACTTTGGGTCTAGTAATTTTTTTTGCTCCCAATAAACTATTACCCCTAAAAGTGTCTCTGAAAACTAATAATAAATTTATAAAACCTGCTATATGAAGTAATATAAACTACATTTTTCTATTTTTTATCCCACTTATTTCATAATACATTATCCAGTAAAATAATGAGAAAATAATGGTCATCTGTTTGAAATCAAAGTATTGGTCAACTTGAGATGATAATTGTCTGATGTGTCCAAATTGTTTGTTTTCTTTTGTTCTTGTTGTGTTTAAAGATGTGAATTTGACGAAGAGAAAAAGCAAGAGGATTGACCATATAAAGCCCCCCTTGAAAAGGGGGAGTAAAATGGAAAAGTGATCCTTCCTCCAAAAAAGGAAAAGGGCAGTAGGTGTCATGAAAGGCTGATGGAAATTATGAGAAGAAGTATTTTTTATTCAATATATAACATGTCACTCTGAGTCCCTGTTCTCACTTCTGAAAACTGACATTCAGGTCCCTCTAGCAGCGTGGTTTAGAACAATGAACATGTAAGGACAGGTCTGAATCAAACTAACTCTGACCTTGGAGGCCTAAGTATCAGCTCCTCAGACAACCCTTGTAACACCCAATCAGGAAAGACCAGCTAACACCTTTAACATTTCTAAGGGCGGGCCTAAAGATGGAGGCTAAGACTAGTCACGCCCTACATGAGGGTCCTGGGTCCACTCTGTAATTGGTTAAAGTTACTGTCAATGATGTGATGCTATAATGATCGGACCCCTGTACCTGTGTCACAATTTCCTGTAACTCACCCTTCCCAAACTCATAAAAGGCCCTGCCCCCCCATGCTCGGGGCTTACTCCACGTGGATCCAGTGTGTTGTTGAAGTCTGTGAGCCTGAGTTTAGGCTGGCTGGGCCTAAATTCGTAATAAAGCCCTTTGCTTTTGCATGCGTGATTTGGCCTCCCTGGCAGCCTCTGGTTTTTGGGGGCGATATTAAAATCTGGGTACAACAAACACAGTTGCCATATAAAGTTGACCCAATAGAGTTTTAAACACAATAGTGAAATAGCAGCTGAAATTCTCAAGCAATGAAACAAACTATTTTTCTAGTTTTTTCTCATAAGAATTTGTATATTACAGAAAACTTTTTGGTGTATTACTATACTTAGCCAGAAAAGTATTTTTTAAGTATAATTTAATAGTAGTAGACATAGTTTTTAGGGAGGAAACTGCCAGGGTCCAGATCCAGCAGGTCCAGGGCTCCCTGAAGGATGGACAGTGTTGGCAAAAGGGAGTGAGAGAGCCTCAGCTTCTTTCTGATCACCAGGCAGGCATCTCTGCACTGACTGAGACTCAGCTTTATTTATTGAAAAAATGTATGGGGTACAAAACAGAAGTGGCAATTGCCTTAGGCAATGATTTCTGATGACAAATTCTTTGGTATGTAAAAATTCCCCAGAACATAGATTGGTAGAAGACTCACGCATAATCTTTATCAATAGTGATTGATTGTAGGTGATTTAGATGCTTATCACATGGGAAAGGAAGGAATCCTCAGCATTCAAATACAAGGCAATGTTTTTAGCATAGCAAAGGCAAAAGTTAGTTCTTTGTGAACAGGGGTCAATAGGCGTGAGGCGGAAGTAAAACATGTTTCTCAGGAAATGTAATATTTGCTCTCATAAACACAAAAGAAGAAATTCCTATAGTAAGTTCCTTTACAAGGTAAAATTAGCATATTTTTAGGGTAAGGGGCAAGTCACTCCTGATACCAGTCCACAGGGTGCCTTGGGGGTCAACTTTTATATATATATAAATAATTGAGTGGGGGGTAGACATTGGTAGCCATCTGACAGCTGGAGCCTTGCAAACCCACCTTACCTCACAAGGAGATTTCTCGACTTTAGTGGGTTCAGAAATGGCTTCCAGTGGAAAAGAAGAGATTATTCTCTCCACTTTATTTTGACTTTATATATTTATTTAAAAACTAATAATAAATTAATAAAACTTATTATCTTCTCTATATGAAATTATGTAAAACATATTTTTATTTGTTATCCTACTTATTAAATACATATATTATCCAGTAAAGTATTGATAAAATAAAAATCAAATATTTTTAACACATACTATAACATGTCAACTATAATCAATGAGGTGTAAATTTGATAATCAAAATTATATTAAATAAATAAAACAGAAATAAAATAAATAAGAACATATAACTGCATTGTTTTCCTTCCTCCAACTGTGAGATCATGACCTAAGCCAAAATCAAGAGTCAGACACTTAACCGACTGAACCACCCACATGCCCTAGGAGCCCTTAGTCTTTCTATAATTTTTACACCTACAATTGTGTTAAGTCTCAACGTTTTGCTGGGCTAAATGGAGTCAATATCACCTATCCCTCCATGCATACAGACAAAAACAGTAGGTTAAATAAGCACAGTTTGAACTTGTTGAGAAAAAAATATTACTAAACTATTTTGTAAATCTTTTATATTAGAGTTTAGTGAAATACATATTGACCTCAGCATTCAGATATATAAAAATAAAAATGAAAAAAGACCCTCAAAATAGGTATTGATTTATTCCATTTAAGTAGGGTACTAGAAAAGTTATCTTTTTTTTTTTTTTTTTTGGCTGGAAACGTGGAAAGAATAATTTTTACAATTCAATTATACCTCCTTATATTACAATAAATTCACTTCTAACATATAAAATGAGTTATATATATTATTCAATTTACAGTTCAATTATACCTCCTTATACTACAATAAATTCACTTCTAACATGTAAAATGAGTTTTATATATATATATATAAAATTCATAAAGCTCTCAGTAGCTTCCATTAATGAGGCACCCTGTATATAAAATCAAGTCTTCACATTAATAAAGATTATACTTCCAAGGTTATTTGCCTGCTTTCTTTAAATGTACCAAAGAAACATATTCCTTTGTTCTCTTGAATTTACTCAGTTGGTTAAGTGTCTGACTTATGTTCAGGTCATGATCTCACAGTTCATGAATTTGAGCCCCGTTTTGGGCTCTGTGCTGACAGCTTAGAGCCTGGAGTCTGCTTCGGATTCCATGTCTTCCACTCTCTTCCTCCCTCCCCTGCTCATGCTTTCTCTCTCTGTCTCTCAAAATAGAAACACTACAAAAAAAATTTGTTTTAAAAAAAAGACTATCCAATCTGTCCAAAACATTTTAAACTGTTTTATGAGGATCCAATCAACCCAGTTCAGATTCAGGGAAACCTTCCAGATCAAACATCACAAGTTTCTAAAACAGATAAATTGTAGAGAAAAGAAAAGAAAGAGAGCTCTAATCTATAGAGTTCAAGTCACCACAAGCTAATAAATGGGAAAAAATAAATTCAAGGAACCAAATGCTATAAGTATCAGTATAATAATTAACTATTAGAAGAAGCAATGGAGCTGTGATTGGTTTGGGAAACAAGGAAAGTCTTCTGGAATCACTCAAAAAGTTAAATTTCTTAACTTAATCAATAAATCCAGGTATGTTCACTATATAATTCAACTAACTAAAGACAATTCATCTGACTAAATTATCACAAAATTTAAAACAATGGAGTCTGACATTAAAGTGGTTTTATTGTAGTCTTCCATTTGTTAAATAAACTTGTTTAATACTGACACTGCCTTCTTAAGAGTAAATGTAACATTATTGACTATTCAATTTTCATATGAAACCTCGCCCTACTTCACTTATCATGTTACTTCCTTTTCAGGGAACTAAGGGAATAAGCAAATTATCATATTCTACATTTGAGAATGGAAGTCTTAGAGAATACATGATTTGAACAGTTAAACACTTGAACAGACTTAGAAAAAAATAATACAAATCATCAACTTAAATTTAGCATTCCTTCCTCTAGTAAGGCTCTGAAACCATAGGGGAAGATCAAGATGGTTACAACATAAATTCTGTGATAATGATATGCCATTTTGGGCAGAGTAATTTGTATTGCTCATTAAGTCCCTAATATATGACTTTTATATGCAATTACTAACTGGTTAAGAAACAATCAATGAAAGTATTTCCTACCAATTAGTGTTCTTTCTCATTAAATATTTAATTGCTTAATAGAACTAAACATCACATGTTTTTCTCCACCTAAGTTCTGGAAGATGAAAGAAAAAACAGCATATCTCAGTGAAATGTCATCTACATCCAAATTGCTTTCCTTTTACTTTTCAATGATATCTTTAATTGCTTTGATTAAATTCCTTTGACTAGCCTGTGGTGTTTTGTTTCAGTCTTCTAAGATTCTTAAGGAACCTTTCCAGGGAAAGCTTTTACATAGTCACCAATTTTCATGTGAAATTTGTGACAATAAAACCACATTCCCTGACGCAGTATAAATCTTCATTCCCACAAGTTACCAAAATCTAATTTTAATCACTTGCTGGAAACACTAAATGCTATAATAATAGCTACTGCTGCTCATTTGAATAAAAAAAAAGTAAAGAATAAAAACCATTTATATGAATTATGGTTAGCAAACTTTCAATGAAGTATCTATTATTATGATGTTGAATATAATGATTGATGCTTTGATAGCAATAATGATGCTATTGTATTTTTAATCAAAATTTCAAACTATAATTGCCATGATATCGTGGGGTGAACAATTGATAAATGCAAGGATTTTTTATTATCTTTACATTTTTGTCTACACATCTTTCTAATTTAATTTAGTTACTTTACATTTTTCTAATACTAGCAATACACACGACTTTAGATTATATTCTCATTTTCCTTTAGATAAGGCTGATATGAAAGAGCAGGATGAAGAGTAATCATTGAGTTCTTGTTCATTTTCATCATGAAGCCACAAGTCAAGAATCTTGACACCCAATTTTTTCTTGCTTCCAAGATTTTTGTGACCAGTAGTAAAATTTCTAGGAAGTACTTTATGAACATGTCTGAGAAATTTATTTCTGTTCCATTTTTCTTCTCCTTCTTTTCTTTTCCCCTCCTTTCCTCCTTCTTTCTGCCTTTCACCCTTCCTTTCCCATGTGTTTATTGTGTTAGATCAATTTCCAATCATAAGATTGTTAGCTGAGCATGTCAGAATGACTAGAAAAGAGTTCATTTGCATTCTTATTGTTTGTATTCTCAGCCACAGGGTGCACTAAACAACATCCTCTAGTTGATTTAAGAAGTCAGTATGAAATAAACCTGATTAAACACAACAGACATAAGCGAAATACAAAATGAGGACAATTTCTATTATTTTGCCACACTCTTATCTGTAATTTGTTTTCAGTCTTGTTTTCTAAGTGTCATGTGTGTGCCAGATGAAAATTATAAAAGATGAAATAACTAATATTAGGCAGGAAGAAGGAGAGAGGAAAAACACAGTCAACTACAGGTGTTCTCTTTATACACATTCTACTTAGCAGCAAGCTAAGTATTTTATATTCTCTCACACACTCCTGTTGGATTTTGTAGATTGCTTATAATAACTGAAAGTCTTCCAAATGCTTTAAAGAAGCCTCTTCAAGTTGGAGCACTTTACCCAGTAGGCTGCTTTGACAGAAAGTGTCAATTAAAGGCCCTAGACAAAAAAATGGGAAGAATTTGCCTCAAAATGGAAACCCACAGAAAATTTTATTAATATGGATTTAAAGAGAGAACAGATAGTTTTTTAATCAAAATTTGATTTTTCTGCACATGTTTTAAAAATATTTTTGAGACTCAATAGAATCAGTGCAAAGGAAATAGACAAGTTTAAAGCACATAGGGAAATAGGAATGATAATATTTTTAAAGCATTTATGTATTCTTGACATTTATGTCCATCATACAAATGCAGTATGATCTTCAATCATTTAATGGACTTGCAGGAACTAATATTATTCCTATAAACATTCGTAAGGAAGGAAAAGTATTTATCTAAGTATAAGAATAGATGATTCCCAGAGTAAAACTGAAAATAATACACAAGACAGAAATTATAGGCTTGTTATTTGTATAAGAGAAAAAACAACACCTATGTAGACTAGATACTTCCTGTCACTCTGATTAAGGAATACTACTACTACTCAATTATATATTAGGGCTTACAACAGTGCAATGTAAGAGATAACTACACACTTTTGTGGCTAAACAGCAATTTATAAATATTATTCTTACCATTCAGTCTTACCTTGACTATTTTATAATACATGTTTAGAATTTTATTGAGACAATTTGCATCCCCATCAAAATATTTGAACAATAAAAGTAGGTTTGTATCAGAGTCCCTGCTATAGGTCAAATAAATCCAATCCATTTTAACGCTGAGAGGGTATAGTTGGTGGAAAAATAATTGCATGTACTTAATAGAACTACTGGTAGAGCTGTGGCATTTTTTTTATAAAACTTTGCTTCCTAAGAAATGCACCCGTTTACAGTAATAATATAGGTAATGCATAGTTAGTATAATAATAGTTCAAATTAAGGAAAAATGAGGTCTTGTCTAATATATAAAATATCTTTAATGAAATAACTTTTTATATTCAAGAAGATTCAACTGTTAACTATATTAACAACACAATTAGATGAAATACTTGAGAAAATATATTTTGAAAGATAATACAAAAAGCATGAACAGTGAATGGTTTTATGAAAATATTGAGAAGGATGAAGAAATATAGAAAAAGGGAGTGATAGAGTAATGAATAAAAATTACTTTTTATTTTTTACACTCTTTGATACTTGGAATTTTAATACTTAGAATGTCAAACACACATGTCTGTGTTTAAATTTAAATTCAGAAGTATGACTTAATACTACTTCCAGTTTCCAAAGGAAAACAAAAATTTAAAATATTGCTTAGAATGAATAGAAATATATCAAAAATATCAATTTAAATATGTATATGTATTAATTGATTTTGATAAATAGAAAACTACCCTATTCCTAATTAGATAATGGTATGGTGCAAATCTCATCAAATCGATTTAACATCAAACAAAATATTAGTTGCATAATTTTGGAACTTAATGATTTGAAATTCCATGAAGGATGAAAGAATCAGAAGAGACAAAACATATTAAAGAATTTAAAAACATATAAAGCAAGGATGTAGAACAATATGGAGGCTGTTCAGAGAGTTTTCATTATCATTCATGAAATTAACCTTAAAGTTGCATTAAAAAAGAAGTTAAATAAACAATGTGGCACTGGAAGATCAATGTAACAGACAAAATGATGTACATTTAATAACAATGGCTGACATTTACTGAGGATTTACTGTATATTCCAGGTACTTTAATATATTATAACTGGTTAGTACCTATAAGGGAGATACTACAATTATTTTAATTTTATAGCTGAGTAAGCTAAGACTCACTAACACTCATATCTTGCCCAAGGTCAACATCATGCAGTTAACCAGCAGCAGGAGATGATACAGGACACGGTCGCCTCAGAGAAGTGTCATAAGTGCTGATCCATAGGCCAGAAATGTCCTCCCTCGCTTGATCTCATGGTAAACTTATTTATTTTTCAAGCCCTTTTCAAGTATTTGTAAACATTTTCCTTTCAAATAGGATGTAGTTAGTCTTTAAAATCTTTTGTATCTTTAATTCTTAAACCATGTTTCATTTGAAGTCTGGTTCTTGTCTCACAACTCTTGCATTATTTGAATGTTGTACTTTTACCTCAACTCTAAAAACAAGTATCAGCCCTAATCTTTGCCCATTTGATTGGCAAACAGTTTGAATAGAAAACCCTTCAGGTCTTCTAATCTGTCTATATTTCTTCTCAATCAGAATGTAGCAACACTTCTTGATTCCTTTTGAGGAATTATATAGATTTTTAAACTTTTGAACCGTATTAGATTATGTCCTAGGTGTGTGTGTGTTTTAACTTTACTCAGCAGGAGAATAAAAAATTTCTTATGTCATTCCTAAAGATCTTTAAAGATAATGTTTGTTATTATCATTCCCAGTTTTAGTAAACTTTTTTAAAAAATGTGTTAAGGGGCGCCTGGGTGGCTCAGTTGGTTAAGCCTCCGACTTCAGCTCAGGTCAGATCTCATGTTCCTGGGTTCCAGCCCCGCGTGGGGCTCTGTGCTGACAGCTAGCTCAGAGTCTGGCGCCTGTTTCCAGTTCTGTGTCTCCTTCTCTCTCTGCCCCTCCCCCTCTCATGCTCTGTCTCTGTCTGTATCAAAAAAATAAATAAAACATTTTAAAAAATGTGTCAAATGATCAGCTTCCTTTAGCAACAATTTAACTTTTGTACCCAATTCAATTTATTCCCAAGTGAGAATAGGAACATGCAAATATGCAAATATAAGAAACATAGCTCTTAGAGTTTAGATGCGCTCAGTGAAACATTCAGGCAAAAAAAAAAAAAAAAAAACGAAACTATTTGACCCTACTTTTCAACTGATTGCTTATTACAAAAATCCCAATTTTAGATAGGAACAGCTAAAGAGAAGTGTTGAAAAATATCAGCAAATAGAAATTAGATTTGATGCCCAATCATCATATCAGTGTTTGCTTTGACTCCATTTTGTAGAGAAATGAGAAAAAGAAAACATGATGGCATTGAGTGATAGAAGAAGCAAAGCATAGATAATAAGCCATCTCATCAAACTTACGAAAACACAGGAAATTTCTTTGTTTACTGTAAGAGATATAAACTTGGGGCATGTAATTCTGTACAAGTCTTAGCCCTCACTCTTCACTTCCCCCATTCATCTACCACACACACAACACACACACACAACACGCACAACAACTTCCTTTTTTCTGGTATCTGATTTTTCCTACTTCTGAGGAATCCCAAAGAGGAGGATTTATCAAGGTTTTAAGAAAGGACTTGGATTTGTTCATTCTCAGATAGGCTTGATAAAGTTATTGCATTATACTCTTTCCATGTGTTTCATTTTATTTTTCTCATTGCCCTGTATAATTGTAGCCTCTTTTGATGTTCAAGCCAGAAAAATCTCACTCATACGAGAGTCAAATAGCTTTATCAAATGAAAATGTGGTTCCATAGAAAAGAAGTATTCTTTTCTTTAATTTTTTTCAACATTTATTTATTTTTGAGAGACAGAGTATGAGTCTGGTAGAGACAGAGAGAGAGGCAGACACATAGTCCGAAGCAGGCTCCAGGCTCTGAGCTGTCAGCACAGAGCCCCATGCGGGGCTCAAACCCACAAGCATGAGATCATGACCTGAAATCGGACCCTCGGTCACTAGAGCCACCCAGGAGTCCTAAGAAATATTCTTTATGTTTACCCTCTGTCTATACTTTCCATTACACTAATCTCCCTTAAATACTTCCTAAGGCCTCTTTTGCTGTAGTTTCTCAAAATATTTCTCCCTTTGAAGTTTGAGGGAGATTTTTTTTGACGTTATTTTCTCCAAAGGTATTTTTAAAAGATATGCCAAGATTTTTCTATATAACTGGTTTTGTATAATTCCTCATCCTCAATATATATGAGTGTATTTTAATGGAGTCTACTCATTTTTTGTTTCTTTATAAAATAACAATTGCCAGAATCTTTATCTTTTATTTTTATCTTCTATTTATTTTCTCATCTTTGCCAACTTAATTTTAAATTGTGTGTTGTGTTCTTCTTTCTTAATATCCAATGCATATGTTTTGAATTTTCTTGTTCTATGGACAGTTTTATTCAAGTGTTTATTTCAATCATTTTATGGAGAAATGCAAAATACATCGATAATATTCTTATTATTTTTTGTTAGTTTAAGGGGTAAAAAAGGCAAGACGAGTTTCCTCTGTTATTTAGACATTCTAGGTGAAATTTCAAATAGACATTAGAAGGATTACAACCAAATATGAAATAAACATTTCTGAAAGACACATTACTATGGGGAATGATTTTCAGATCACTCTATAAGAAAGAATTAATCTCTAGTACAAAGAATTGTTAGAAAAGAGGAAAATACTATTAAAATAGTGAAGTATATAACTTCCTAAGTTAGACTATATCATCATGCTTTGTAGGTATAAGAAAAATTGGATGGAACTTGTTTCCCACATAGAAAATTTACAATTTAAAGTACAGATGTAAGGTTGTCAAATGAAGAGAAACTAGTGGATGCATGACTGGTTGACAGCAGCTTACAAATTTCACATGAACCAAGTGAGACTATCATATTCATGGGTCTTAGTATGAGACCATTATTTGACTAAAAATATAGAGGCTTTAAGGAAAGATCCATAGGATCATTTTAAGTCAATATCGCCCACCTCAAAGATCACTGGTAACAGGCATTATTTCAGGCATCCCCAAAGTTGTAAATCTACACTAAAGCAAACTTATTCAATGCAAAATTATTCAGAATGTGTAGGATCTGGGCCAAACAGATTGGATATCCTTAGGAGACAGTTTAATGAAGGGGTAGAAGTAAAATGGTTTGTTAATCTTGCCTAAAAAAAATCAATGTCTTCTGTAGTTTGAAACAAATGGTAAAATTACTGCTAAAGATTTGACTTCCTAATTTCTGTTTTTACCTATCATCAAAAATTTCATCATTTCATGCTGAGGAGGTTTCAAATGAATAGATCCCAGCTTATTTTGTATCTTTTTAAAATTTGTTTTAATGTTAATTCATTTTTGAGAAAGAGAGAGAAAGACAGAGCGTGAGTGGGAAAGGGGCAGAAAGAGGCTCCAGGCTCTGCGCTGTCAGCACAGACCCTGACACAGGGCTCAAACTCACGAACCCTGAGATCATGACCTGAACTGAAATTGGAAACTTAACCAACTGAGCCACCCAGACACCCTCTAACTTTTTATTAAAACTATTGATGCCTTTCTGATAATCTATCATGATCTCTGTTAACATATATGTGAATCACTCCCATCTCTTTTGCAAACCTTCTCTTACCCAGATAGCTAAGCATGCCAAATTATCTTGAATTATTAGCTTTATTTTAGATATGAGAGTTTCTGATATTTCTGGAACTTAAACATACCAAGTTTTGTTTATACTCTTTATTTGGAATAATTGGAGTATATAGTAAGGTATATAATTAAGATAAATATATTATGAATCATGTCAGTGTAAATGAAAGGTGAAATTTATCTTATTTGGCCAAAGGCAACTTGGTAAACATGAAATTTAATAGTAACTACTATGATCCTGAAATACTGGTGCATTGAACATTCTTAATTTTGATGTAATATGGACTTATATAAAATTTTTGGCCATTTTATATGTATTTCTAGTTTTCTTGGTTTCAGATCTTTCCCTTAAGAATATTTGAATTTCTATGTTAGTTTTTAATCAACTATTTATTAATGCAAGTATTTAAAGTCACTAAATGTCTGGGGCACTTGGGTGGCTCAGTAGGTGAGGTGTCTAACTCTTGATTTCAGCTCAGGTCATAATATCACAGTTTGTGAGATCGAGCCTCATATCAGGCTCTGAGTTGGAAGCAATGAGCTTGACTGGGATTCTCTCCCTCTCTCTCAACCTCCCCACAACCTTTCCGCTCATGTGTGCATGCATGGGTGCTCTCTCTCTCTCTCTCTCTCTCTCTCTCTCAAAATAAATAATCACTTAATCAATCAATCAACCAAATCACCAAATGTCTACAAAAATCACTAAATATCTACTTTGTGCATGTGAAATTTATAAGGTGCTGCTGCCGGTTCTCATTAACTAGGGATTTGATTGCTATGTGTTGAAAATTTTTAAGATTAATTACAGAGATACATTTCATTTTGTAAGATCGTCTCTTTATCTATCCATCTTCAATCTTTTCTAATTATATACACATTTGAACATGGAGAAAAAGAAAAGTATTTTAGAGCATATTTATCATTTTCTGGAGGACAGACTGAGAATGTTATTTAACTGATCTTTTTCTCCATTTATATTTAATTTTTTTAAAAGATAGGCAAATTATATAGCTTATCTGAAATAATATGCTTCTAGAATATATTTACTTGACCTAAACTATTTCTCATCACTATAACTTTATGTTATTCAAACTAATTCTGTAATAAATATACAAATCTGAAGAACTAGATTTATGGATGTTGGTATCTACATTCTGTTTGTGAAATATACATATATTTTTAATTTGATGATAAGTGATTAATTACATTAAAAAGCTGTACTAATAACAATCAAATGAGTCCAATTTGGTTGAAGGGCATCATAAAAAAAAAGTAGGAATAGGAAGTAAACAAATCTCAGCTCTGCGACCAGGAATTTAAATGGCCGTAAGCTGCTAACTGGACACAGGTGGCTGTTTTCTCAGGAGAACGCTTCATAATAGGTTTTAAATGAGGAAATGGGAATCATCAGTTTTAGATACTTTTGAAATCTCACAAGTGTGAAGCCTTCATACATCATAACTGAAATAATGGGAAGTGATTAATAAACGTCATTGGCATAAATGAGTTGCCAGATGTAGCCAATCCTCAAGTGAGCATGAGGAAAAAAGGCAAAAAAACCTTACAAAATGTGTCATAACAGTTTGTGACAACTTATGTTAAACCACAGATATGATTCCAATTTCCAAAATAATGTAATTTCAGAAAGCTAAGTTCTTTATTCTGAGAATAGATCCAAGGTCTATATTTTAGTGTTTGAAAGGCTATATTTTTCTTCTATCTCAAAGCATAATTATAATCAAAACAAAACAAAAACAAATATATGTATAAAATATAATGAAGCAAGCCCTCAATCAAATTAACAAAGAACAGGGGAATATATAAAGTATCCCAGTTAAAATAAGCAGCATCAACAACAACAACAAAAAATAGTCCCTTAACATGTTTAACAAGAAAATTAAAAAGGTTAATTTACTAGATTTTAATTTTAAAGGTCAGTACGAAATTAGTTAATCTATGCCATGATGCATATTATTGGATGGTCATTACAAAGTTAGATTTTAGAAAGTCATGTTAAAATAGCAAGTTTTACTTCTCCTATAAGAATACCGAAACCTGGCCAAATTCAACATTGTAATATATTTTATAAGGCATTGTGTTTGTCTTTCTTTCCAATTTTAATAGAAATTGTGTAGACCAGTCACAATAAAAGCATAATAAATTGCTTTTGAAAAATATGATTCAGCCATTTTTTATCAGGTAAATTTTGGTCTAATGTTAAACAGTGCTCCTCAATGTCAAAACAGATCCTGCTCTTTTTAAATATTCACCAAAGATTTTATTTTATTTTTGGTGGGAATAATAGGCATTTTTAAATTAGATCTGTGTCCCACACATAAACCTTTTGGGTTACTGGGGAGTGATCCAGGCATTGAGTAACTTTTACGGTCCATAGTTTATTTAACATGTAAAGAATGTGAGATGCACTGTGTTCCTTGGTACTAATCAATATTTCTTTGCTTAAAACAATATTTTATTAATTCAGTAGATGTGCATGTGTTTGTATCTTAACAATGTATGAAATACAAGGCACTGTGTACCTTGACTAACATAAAGTTAAATAAAGCACTGTCTTCTTCCACTAAAAGCTTTAAAACTATTGGACTTTTTTTGGCCATTTTATTTTCTCTTAATGTTAAATGAGATAGCACCTACCTCAATTTTTCCAAAATAAAACAGGCTCTTTAATGTTCATTTACTGCTTAACTCATAAGTGTTTCTCCTAAATATTATGCCAGTGCACTGAACTCAATATGCCCTAAATGAAACTGATCATCATCTTTCCTAAAATACTTATTTCTTAATTTCCCTATCTCTTTCAAAGAAGGGATAATCCTTTCTTCCGCTACTTCCATTTTGCTGCCTGGAATACTTTGGATTTGCTGAACCCAGAGGAGCTATACTGAATAATGAGTTGTCCTTGGGAACAGAAAAAAAGCACCAAGAAGCAGTGGCAGAGAAGAAACACACACACACTCACACACACACACACACACACACACACACACGCACACACACATTTTGTAGTTTTCAACAACATGCCACCACTTTCTGACTTTTATTAGTAAATCATGTAAAAAATCCCATTTTCTCAAAGTTATTTCATGCTTTTTGTCATTTATATTTAAGCATAATTTTTTAAATAGTTTATTGTCAAATTGGTTTCCATACAAAGCATAATTTTAACTAATACATATTGCCTATCCCTTTGTCCTTTCTGATAGCAAGTTCTTACTTTACCGACAAGTAGTCCTAATACTTAACTATCCTACTTGTTGTCCCTAGAGTATATCTTAGCATTCATGTGTTCAAACACATATTTAATGTTTGCTAACCAGTTTACTATGTGCCAAGCAAAAGATAAGTGAAAAGTTTTACCATCAGGGATCTTAGATTTTAGCTGGGAAGATGGAAAATAAATAATAAAATTTACTACTGTAACTTTTACTATTTTTATCTTTACTATTTTTCAAATAGTGAAAGACAGGATGTAGTTTTTTTTCTTTGTATGACTTCATGATATGAAAAATCACAGATACCAAATTTTATCACAATGTGACCCAGAGACATGAAGGGAACAAATGCAGTTAGAAAATGGCACTGACGACTTGCTCAGTTCAAGGTTGCCACAAACCTTCAATTTGTTGAAAGAAAGAAAGAAAGAAAGGAAGAAAGAAAGAAAGAAAGAAAGAAAGAAGGAAGGAAAGAAAGAAAGAAGAAATACAGAGAATAGAAGAAAAGAAGAAAGAAAGGAAAGAAGAAAGAAGAAAGAAGAAAGAGAAAAGAAGAAAAGAAGAGAAAAGAAAGGAAAGAAAGAAAGAAAGAAAGAAAGAAAGAGAGAGAGAGAGAGAGAAAGGAAGGAAGGAAGGAAGGAAGGAAACTTTATGTGTTAAGCAAGGTGCAATGAAGCCAGGTATGCCTATAGTTTTTCTTCTTCCATTCCATACTTGATGTTCTTTATTTCGTTCTTACTTAATTACCGTGACTAAAACCTTCAGTGAAATGTTGAATTGAAGTGGCGAGAGAAAGAACATCACTGTAGTATTCCTAAACTTAGGGGAAATGATTTCAGCATTTCACCATGAAGTATGATGTTGTCTCTTTTCTGCCACTTATTTTGGCTCTATTCTGCACCTGCTTCAGATGGGACCTGCCCCACATGGTTGTTGATGGCCCGTGCCTCTCATGCCTTCATGTATCTGGTTAATATCAGCTCACACTCCTTCCTGTTCAAATCTGCCATCTTCCTTTGGCCCACAGCCATCTTTCAATATGTCTGCACACCTCTCTCAGAGCTGGAAAATTTCACTGGCTTCATAACACCATTTCTGGCAGAAGTAAACATGGATGGTAGTGGTGAGATGTAGGATCATTCTTATATCAAGACATTAAGAAATGATGAAGTGAAATTGTTCATTCCATAGTAATAATTTGTATTATTCTCTCATGCCTATACCCATCATGCTGCCATTTCTACTTGGCATGTTCTCTGGAGATGTCTTTGATGTTCTTTTTCAGAGATAGGCTATGTCAACTGCTAGATGCTGAAAGCATGACTTAAAGTACTGTGTGAACCTCACGTATTTCAGCAGAGACTCCTTTAAGCCTCTCTCCAACATTCTGCCCACAGTTCAAAGGAAGGGCCCAGGGCAACATACACTCTCCAGCTCCCTTCCATTTTTCCAGGTTAAATAGCATCATTTTAATTTGAAGATGGGAGTACGGATAGATAAGAAGAGCACACAAGGTTCTTTCTGTTGAATCTAAATATTCAAACTTAAAAGATTCCTAGTTATTTTCTCGGCTGTCATTTTAATACCCTTCTCTGAGCAAAATCCCTGCCTCAAGACACAATACAAGAGGATTATAGGGAAGGAAAATACATCAATTAATAGCTCTCCATCACATGCATACATACAGATACACCTAAAATCAGATTCTGTTGAGTGTAACTGAAGCTTCAACTGAAGTTCAGAACTCAGAATCTTCTACAGCCCATGAAGGCAGAAGGTTGTACATAATGAATAAAATAAAAATAGTAATAAATATTACCTTAAAAGGGGTATTTTATCTAATATAAAATTATTTTGGAGGAAAAAATTTTCAGCATTAGGATTGCCATTTTTCTAATATTTCTTTCTTTTTTTCATGTTTATTTATTTTTGAGAGACAGAGAGACAGGGAACAAGCAGGGGAGAGGCGCAGAGAGAGGGAGACACAGAATCGGAAGTTGGCTCCAGTCTCCGAGCTCTCAGTTCAGAGCCTAACGCAGGGTTCGAACCCACAGACCACGAGTTTATGACCTGAGCTGAAGATGGATGCTTAAACAACTAAACCGCCCAGGTGCCCCTAGGATTGTCATTCTTATGGAGCCATGTCATGTGCCATTAGGTCAGTGCTCTTGTTTATTTCTAATTAAAATTAATGTCCTTTGAAATACAAATCCCTCTAATTTAGTATAATCTGTATATTTAATTTTTTTAATGTTTTTTATTTATTTTTGAGAGACAGTGGGAGCAGGGGAGGGTCAGAGAGAGAGGGAGACACAGAATCTGAAGCAGACTCCAGGCTTTGAGCTAGCTGTCAGCACAGAGCCTGACCTGGGGCTCAAACTCACGAACCATGAGATCATGACCTGAGCCGAAGCCAGACGCTCAACCAACTGAGCCCCCCAGGTGTCCCAAAATCTTTATATTTAAAAGTATATATGTATATACTGTATATTTTTATATATAAATAAATATGTACCTTTGAAAGTGTGTGTGTATATATACATATATAAAATATATATTTAAAAGGATACATATATACATATATATCTTGTTGATTAGGATTATTTTTTACCATGGAAGTGTATTTTATTTTCAGAGTATGGTATTGTTAATCTGAAGATAGTCACTAGATTAACTCTAAAGTAGTCAATTCCTAGATTTTAAAAAAAATAGCTATTTTCCAATTCTTCTGTCTGGATTTATGTACTCTTTCAGAGTTATAGTCAAATATGCTATGGTTTGCCCACAAAATCTAGCCTACAAAATCCATTCCTTATAGCTAGCTACACAACATCTATTTTTTAATCACATTCTTTAAGCTTATTTATTTATTTTGAGAGAGAGTGAGCACAAGCAGGTGACAGGCAGAGAGAGGGAGAAAGAATCTCAAGCAGGCTCCACACTGTTAGTGTAGAACCTGATGCGGGACTTGATCTGACAAACCAGGAGATCATAAACTGATCCAAAATCAAGAGTCAGACACTTAACTGACTGAGCCACTTAGATGCCCCCGCAATGTCTATTTGTCTTTTTTTTAAATTTTTAAATGTTTTTATTTATTTATTTATTTTTGAGAGACAGAGACAGTGTGAGCAGGAGAGGGTCATAGAGAAAGGTAGACACAGAATCCGAAGCAGGCTTCAGGCTGTGAGCGAGCTGTCAGCGCAGAGCCCGATGTGGGGCTTGAACCCACAAACTGTGAGATCATGACCTGAGCCAAAGCCGGATGCTTAACCGACTGAGCCACCCAGGCGCCCCAATGCCTATTTGTCTTAAATAAACTGTATTATTCACTTATCTTGTTGTCAGGACCCGAACTTGTGACAATTACAGGGTGACTGTTCAATGCATACTTGTTGATGGCAAAAATCAATAAGATTTGACATTGCATCAAATTATAGACACATTACTTATCTTATTATTCTTGTAACTATTTGGTAAATATTTTTGTGATTCTGCTTTTTAAAAGCTTTAACCCTGAAAGACAACATATTTTATTCCCACGATTACTAGGCATCAACCAATGTAAATAGATTTTATCTGGAAGATCATCACTAAACTGTTTCTACCATTTTGTTATAGAATAAAGTCATAAACTCTAAGTGCTTGATTGCTAAAGACTACTAGAAACTGTGGGGAAAATACTGCATCTCAAGATTTTTGTATTGGCTAGAAAAATGCCAGCCTAGCAATGGAATGGTGCAGAACGACATAGCTGTAGTTCACAAAAAAGATGTCCACCGGGGTGTTTCCTAGGCCTTCTTCCACATATTCTTTTATCCGAGAGCAGCTTATTTCCCATCTATTTGGAAAGCAATGACAGATATTTTAGAACAGGTCATTCGGATGTCAACTGCAAGCTACATTTTCAAGAATTTTTTGTTGTTATTTCTGCAATCACCTTTTGTTATGACATAAAATGTGTAAAATATGATTCCAGTTAAATGTGCCTACACAGTGCACACATGCAGATACATTTGCATACACACGCACAAGGCATGCACATTCCTTGATGCGAAATGTTTTCCAAACTGGTTACACAGGATGCTTTTGCCATCCAGTCATGGTTTGTTTGGGGTTTTTTTGTTTTTTGTTTTTTGTTTTTTTTATTTTTTAGTTTCTGTCATGTGGAAATTTGGTTAACCCTGTGTGGCTCTTTCACAGAGTACAATTCACTTTTTTGCATTTCAAATATAAAAACAGAACTTGAAGGTAAATAGGAATGGCAGGACCGTCATGTCTTCTCAGTGGTTTTAAGAAGGTTTTGTAATAGGAGAATCATCTGCTTCTTATATACACCTCACTTTCTTGGGCATTTTTCAGAAATAATATTTCTTGGAGCACCTGGTGGCTTGGTCGGTCTAGGGTCCGACTCTTGGTTTCAGTTCAGGTCATGCTCTCACGGTTGGTTCATGGGTTAGGAGGCTTGAACTGGGCTTTGTGGTGACAGCATAAGCCTGCTCAGGACTCTCTCTCTCTCTCCTCTCTCTGTCTCCTTTACCCTCTACCCCTCTCCTGCTTGTGCCCACACATGAGGGCTCTGTCTTTCTCTCTCAAGATAAATAAACTTTAAAAATATTTAGAAAAGAATAATATTTTTGAGGTGTAACTGATATACATTATATTAGTTTCAGATGTACAACATAATGATTTGATATTTTATACACTGAAAAAATAATCAGCACAATAAATCTTGTTAAAATCCATCACCATACATAGTTACAAATTTTTTTCTTGTGATGAGAAATTTTAAGAACTATTGTCTTAGCAACTTTCAATTATGCAGTACAGTTATCAACTATAATCACTGTGATGTGCATTATATTCCCATGACTTACTGATTTTATAACTGGAAGTTTGTGCTCTTTGTTGAAGCTTTCATTTTGCTCATCAGTTCATCTCCCATGTTTGGTGAGCATATTTTATGACCATTACTTTGAATTCTCTATCAGGTAAATTACTTAGCTCCATTTCATTATGGTATCTTCCTAAGGTTTTAGTTTTTTTTTCTTTTGGTTGAAACATACTTTTTTGTTTCTTCATTTTGCTCAACTCTCTGTGTTTCTATATACTAAGTGAAACAGCCACCTCACTCAGTCTTAAAAAATTCAGCTTGTTGTGTAGGAGAAAAACCATATCCTTCAACCCTGCCCTAACTCGGTTGATTCTCAGACATTTGTGATCGCCCAAGCAGAGTATTTTGTTTTGAATAGATCCCAGCAGTTAAAGGTATGACAATACCAGTTAGTGTCCCAAATGGGAGTCTAACACCTAGGTCAGGGTGATTGGAAACCAGACCCTCGGGCAGCAGCTTTTAAATAAGGTAAATAAGTATAGTCCTATAGGATCATAAGCATAAGCCCCACTGACCACCAGAGCCAGAGCCAGACATCTGGAGATGTCTCCTACATGGCAGTAGGAAAACCTTGGGCACCAGATGAATGCATAACCTGCTTTCTGGGAGAAAACAGCAAGCTAGATCAAAGTAGAAAGAGTGCCAAGGTGCCCCTCTCAGGCTCCATTCTGGGAGAGTATTTTTGCAGCCTGTAGATGTTAAATATAAAGTCTGCTTTTAAGGCTGAAGCTCCAAGTCAAAAACAGGCTTCACAAAAAGGCTGGGGGTGTGTTTTCAGTCTGCCCTTCTTGCAGTGCCCTGGGGGTGGTTTTCTGCCAAGAACTGTGTCTCTGATTGTTACAGAGCCAGTGGGTCCCAAGAATGGAAGCCCCCCCCCCCCGCCAGAACGTCAGAGCCAGGTGATCAAAGGGTATTTCTTGAAGAACAGCTGCAAAATTCAGGGCACCAGTCATAAAAACTGGGGCACCAAACACATATAGGAACTCCCTTCTGAGATATGCTAGAGCCCTGGAGCATGGCAGAGGGAGTCTTGAAGCATCATTGGAGATCATTTTGATCCTTTCTACCACTTTACCATTGTATCAAGAACCTAAATAAATGAATAAATAGATGGATGGGGAAGGCAGGGAATCAAGAAAGCAATAAAGAAAGTAAGAGAGAAAGAGAGAACGATGGAAGGAGGGAGGTTGGAAGAAAAGCAAGAAGAAGAAAGAGAAGAAAAACAAGTGTGCTATGGTTCCCTGTTTGGTAACACGACTGAAGCTTAAAATGGAGCAAAAAAAATGTTTCAGTGAACCAAGATAAAATGAAGGCAGCAAACTATTTGAGAGGGTTTTTGTTCATTTCTTTCATTTGCTTTTGTCTTGTATCTGTGTGTGTGTGTGTGTGTGTGTGTGTGTTTAAATCATTGGTAGGATGTAATACAGTGTTATTCCCTGAATGAAGGATTCTCAAGTAAGATAAAGCCACACATATACACATATAGTTGAAAAACATATAGTTGTAACTCTAATGAAGAAAAATAACCATCCTTCCTTCAAAATAAAATGGACATGGTTCCAAAGAGTATTCATAAGTATAATGACATCATCTTTGTATCAACAAATAGTTTTTCAAACAGTGTTTTTCTGTATCATACAATAACTGAACAATACAGATATAATCACAGATCTAGCTGAGAAAGGTAGAAAGTAAAATAAGAAAGTTTGTGAAAACAAAACAGTAAACCATGATGATTATTTTGTGCATTTTCTCATATCCAGCCTAATCAGATCTAATGTTGGTTTTCTGTGCTATTGTTTGATTATACAGCTAACGTTATGCAAAAAATGACTCAATGTATATTCATGAGCAGATATCAGCGTCCTTTGCGTTTTAAGTTTTATAAATGTGATTTAGAAAACATACTTTGTTTACAAAAATAAGCAGGGTCTAGAGTAAAGCTTTTCATTTGAAAGAAATTATTGCACTTTTTTTTAGTAAGTAATTTCTGTTTAAAAAACAACATCAGAAAATAACATAGAAAAAATCATGATTTCACCCTATAAGAAAAGATTTACTGTATCTTATTTTCAGTAATAATAAAACATAAAACACTAAAACCAAGGTATCAATAATTACTGACTCTAGCATTACCCTTTATGTAAAATACTTGTATATAAACATTGGTTTATATCACCTGTGCTTTGTTCCAGTGAAATCTGTACTTTTTCTGATTTAATTGGAAGTAATTAAATTAAGTGCTGACAAAATAATTGAGAAATATAAAGATGGACAGAGAGACAGAGTGACTATAAAACAGGGCAAAGGTAAGACAGGGAGATAATTAAAGAGATTACTGACTCTGTTCCTTCAAATGGTAAGAATTATCTTATCAATGAAAATCCTGGTCTTCATTGACCCATCAACTTCATTCTCTATTTCTTACCTTCATAGAAGTATTTAGACTAAGAGTTTGAAGCACCAGAAGATATATTTTTCCTGACCAATCTTCAGATATTATAGTCAGTATTTTTTCTTCCTTAGGAGGTTTGAACAAAGTAGACATCTCTATAGAGGTAATCTCTATAGAAACCACAGAGTACCCTGTATACTTAGAGCTCTCAAATTCCATTTTTGTATCCCTTTAAAATCTACAGTGATCTTGTGCACTCTGAAGGAGAGTTTAGTTAGTAAGTTAGTTGTCTGAGTAAAACAGGAAATTTGAAACCCTCAGAAATGGAATAAATGTCTGAGAAATTTCATATTAAGTAGGTCCTTAGCATTTGTAATGGACCTGTAATTTCTATACTGATCCGCGTTGGAAAACATTGATGTCTTACCCTTGCGTTCCTTCTTACATACATGCAAAGGAGTTGTGAATGGAGAATGTAAAATCTACTTCTAGAATGCAGAGTGATCATCCCTGAAGGTGATTTCACTGAATCAGTGAATACGGGGGATTTTCTGACCAATGATCAAGTCCAAAACATGTGGAGAAATATACAAATTCATTCTTCTAAACTCATCGTTCATCTTTTCCATTCATCACTGATACTTATCCTTCATTTTAACCTACTTCATTGTTTAATTCAAGAGTTCTATACATTGTAAAAGGAACGTGGTTAGAATAGGCTGAAGACTGTCAACTATAAACTTAAGTTTTTTTCTTGTTTTGTTTTTGGTAAGAAGACATAATGAGTATCTATATAATTATTGTTTTTAAATTTTCAGAATTTACAAAGGTTCCTAGACGTTTCTCAATAAACTCAAACTTACTATTTAAAAGATTAAATGACAAATAACCCACTATTTGTGCAAATTCTTTCCAGTACATGTGTGGAGGGGAACAAAGGGAATGCCTATCATTCTTATTTTCAACTTAACAAAGAGCAGTGATTCTAACTAATGACACAACAACTCTAAGAACAATACAAAGATTTTATAGTTGAACAAGCAGCATTTTTTAAGAAACAAAGAGGTACTACTCTACACATTGGATTTTATTTAATCATATCAACATATGAGTAAGCCAGCATTATTCACAATTTCACCGTGCAGTGGCGCAGTCGGAGACAAATCAACACAAGCAGGACCCCAACAGCACCTGCTCCAGAGAAGTCACGCTTGTCCTCTTTCTACAAATTCTCCCTTACCTTTCGACCAGTTGAAAAGATACCTGGTGATAGAATGGGATAAACTCATTTTATTAACAAATACAGAACCTTTCTACATGAATAGGGTTTCCACTCCATTATTTGATCATATAGAATATAATACGTAAAGAATATTTTAAATGTTGCTTAGTCACTCTTGCTTCACAAATCATTTTGGGGGAGTATCAAATACATTGCTATTTGATGAAGAGCAAGAGGGAGACTGATTTAAAATATAATGAAACAGTTAAGAATTTTAACTAAATTGCAAATAACTGTCAACTATTATACGTATATACACAAATAACTATGAATTCACCTCCAAACACTGTTAAACTTGTAGAAACATAATTCCAATATAATGGAAGGCTAGGGAGAAAAACAGTTGACTCTTATGAGAAGAATGAACATCATAGACAAGAACTTCATCCTAGAATTTTGGAAAAATGGTATTATGAAAACATTTTTATTGTATGCAAAATTGTGTTTTGACTAATTTCTGTTTTCTTTTCCAGAAACATTTGTTGCGACCTGCTGGGATCTTTCTGGATGACATGGTCACAGTAAGGAAATGGCAGACGTAGCACGGCTCCTGCCACAGGTGACAGAAGCTGGCATCTCCTTCTGCTACTGATTGCTCATGTAAAATTAAGCCCATTGCTATTGATTAGGCCTCACAATGTTCCAAACCAGACTGATATTCCCCAGATACCTCATGGGAAGAAGCATATTCTCACCTCTATAAAGAGGAATTTAAACAAAGCACTGCAGATGTTTATCAAAAGGCTCTTCTATTGAGCTTCACAAACTTAAGACATGGAAAATAAAGGGGGTTAAAGAACACAAGAATAATGTTGACCCTGGCCCCTGGCCCAGAGAAAAAGCCTAATTTAGGAATAGGAAACAAACAAGAGCCAGGCATAAATTACTGTGCATATATATGCTAATTTGGTGCCCATTGTGAGAATAGGTAAGAGTAGTTACAACCTAAACTCATGCAAAGGCCGGCTCATCTAGGGCACCTATGGAACTTATACCTTCAACATCAAAGAACAAGGTGGACAAAAGGTTTACTTACTAACCATCCTGAATACATTCTTCCTCTTGTGAGCCTAATAGAATGCCTCCTAGCCCAGTTTATGCCTGAATCTTAGCATTATTGTTATAAACCAATGTGTTTGCTATCTGCTTCTCACTGAAAACATCCTGCTATCTTCTTAGTTATAAGATTTACTACCGGTTCAAACAAACGTGTATGTTATCTGCTTTTCACTGAGAATATCCTGTTATCCTGTGAAGCGTAGTTACCTCATTGTAATTAGAATAGTTCTAAAAAAAATGCTTCTGTAAAACTTGTTTCTGCATCCTTTTCAAAGCATCTTTACCACTGAGAATTATTTATAAAAATTCCACTTTTTGATGTCATAAGTCTATAAATAAAGGCCCACAACCTGGTGAGAGAGAAGAAGAAGATGATGCCAGGAAGATGATGCCAAGAAAGAAAGAAATTGCATGAATCTCTCTTTTCTATCCGCCGCTACCCCTTCAGGGAGCCCTGGACCAGCTGGAGCAGGCTTCTGGCAGCGGTCATGTAGGATCTTGTCTATATCCAAGCATCCAAGTAATATTTAACTAATATCTCTTTAACTTCTCCTATATGCTAATGTAGGGTAATTAAATATAGCCTATATTTCACAATTATTCAGGAATATAAGGTCCTCAGGCTCTAGGTTTGCCTTACAAATATGGCCTCCAAATATTTCCTGATCCTGATGATAAATTAATTGTGCTAATTTGGAAAATGAATCCAATAATAACAGAAATAAATGGCAGCACTCTGCTCTTCTGTAAAATGCATCCACTAAGGCAAGAACATAGCGGCCTAACCTGTAAACTTCAATTATCACTACACCAACACTGAACCCACCTCCAGGGAGACAACCTGTTTTAAACTGTGACACACCCCGCTCTTCTGGCAATCAGTCTTGGCTGACATAATAAGACACAGTGCATCCCTGAACACGTGGAACCACAGTAGTTAACTTGCTCAACCATGCCTGTAACAATTCAATTAGCAAATCCCTGTGGACATTCTGTACTTCAGCAAAACTATCTAGGGCTATTTTTACTAGGCTTGTTTTCTAATCACGTTGCCAAATCTAACTGTTTGTACAAGAGAATATTATTGCCCTTGCCAAGAGGAAGGGTCAGATTTATTAATGATCCCATATGTCTCCATTCCTAAATTGCCATTTCATGTATGTGATAGTGATTATGGTGAAGGAGAAGCTTTAAATCTTTGCTAGAGGGTAACAGTCATAAGTCATGTTCCTGTTGTTTATTCACTCCTTTTGGCATGAAACCTAAACAAATACCCTGTCAGAAATAAACAAGATTTAAGGTAAGGAAATCAGAGTTCATGATACGATGAATGCAAATATAAATATTCGTGCAAGGTCAGAAGTTGGTGAATGAGGGTCTTAGAGCTTGTGAAAACCAATGCACAGAAGTGGAGGGTTAGCTACAAAACAACTCAGACCTCAAAAATATAGTGCAAAGCTTTTAAAACTATATATTCACAAAGGCAATTTTTCTGTGGCACTTTTACTTGTGGACTAAACCTTATAAAAATTAAGTCTGTTTGCTTAATTTTCAATGGGAGACATGTAAAATATTTACTTAAAATTGTCAAATATGACACAAGAGTTTTCGTTTCTATGAATCAAAATCTAATTTGTATTGCTAGTATCAGAATTTAAATAACAACACTAGTGACTATTCATTAAATACACATTATCTGTTAGCATAAGAAAACATGAATTCTAAGCAAAATTGATCCATTTCACATATTTTCTTCATTGAATAGAAAAGGTACCAAAGTTTCTGTTGTAAATTTATTATCTCATGGCATGTCCAGCTATTTTTTTTTAAATAAATTTACATGTTTTCCCAGGTCACTTGTGTGTTTATCTTTCCCATATTTCTTTCTGTACAAAGGATGTTGAGGGATGGAAGAAATTTCACCATGATCAATGTGGACCTCCAAGAAAGTAGCAGCATTTCTGTTTTTTGGATGATTGTAACTATGTTAAGGTCTGAATTATTTTAATTATTAGTTATTTTTAATATTGCTACTTTTTTAAAAAACTCATTTTTGAAACAAAGGGAGAGAAAGAGTGTGAACAGAGGAGGGGCAGACAGAGAGGGAGACACAGAATCTGAAGCACATTGCAGCAGGCTCTGAACAGTCAGTACAGAGCCCAACATGGGGCTCAAATTCACAAACTGTGAGATCATGACCTGAGCTGAAGTCCGACACTTAATCAACTGAACCACCCAGACACCCCTAATATTTCTACTTTTAAAAAGCAATGTATTATCTTTAAAAAGTTCACTAATATTTAAAAGGAGCTATATTTTTATCAATCCTTGATTCCCAAATTCACTTTAAACAGAAATCCCAAATTCCTAACTTTCTAGTGAACAACCCAAGCATTATTTATACCTTCATGTTAAGAAAATAAATTAAGAATATTAAGATTTATCTTATGTGATTGAATTGCTTTAGAGAGAAAAATATTTTAAGCTCTATGTTTTCTAATCAAATACACCAAATGTTGTTTTGTTTTTTGTTTTTTTTTTGTTTTGTTTTCAAGAAATTTTTCCTTTTCATGAAATTTATCAAACTTGTAGACAAAATTTTTAGTAATGTCCAATTTTTAAATTATACTGTCCCTAGGATTAATAGTGATGACCCGTCTTTTAATTTTAATTTTGATATTAGTAATTTATATCACCTCTCTCTCTCTCTCTCTCTATTTTAGCTTTGCTAGAGTTCTATGAATTTCATAGATTGGTTTGATGAATCAGGTTTTGGTTTAGCTAATTTTCTATAACATACTGTTTTCAATATGATTGATTTTTTTCACTGTGCTTTATTAATTACTCTTCCTCTATTCCATTTAGGTTAAAATGTTCTTCTTTCTCTTCTTTTATGGAAAAACATAGTTATTGACTTTATGTTTTTCCTTGGAATTGATTTAATGCTATAAATATCCCTGTAAACATTAATTCTATTGCATTCTATAAATTTTGATAATTATATTTTCATTTTTAGTTAGTGCTATAATTTTTTAATCCCATGAGTCTTCCTCCTGATATATACATTATTTATTTAGACTTGTGTTAATTGATTTTTAAGTGCTTGGAGATTTTCCAGATATGTTTTTACTATTGATTTTTAGTTCAATCTGGTTATGGTCAGAGAGCATATTTTTCAATAATTCCTAAAAATTTCTATTACTTCAGATTTGCTTTATGATGTAAGATAGAGTCTATATTGACGATATCTCATGCACGTATGATAGTGTTTATCCTTGCTGTCAGGTGCAGTGATTTGTATATGTCAATGAGATAACTTTTTCTGGTGTTGTCAGTTCTTCTCTAATCTTGCAAAATTTGGCTAGTGTTTTATAAATTACTGAGAGATTTTGAAATTTTCAACTACAATTGTGAATTTATCTATTTCTCCTTCAAGTTCAGACAATTTTTCCTTGATGTATTCTGCAGCTGTTGGTTGGTACAAACACCTTAATTTTGTTATATCTTCTCGATGAGTTGATGCCATTATCATATGTAATGTCTGTCATTACCTCTGGTTGAAAAAAAAAGTTCTGTTCTTCAGTTTACTTTGCCTGAAATGAGAATACCCATTTCACTTTCTTTGAATTATTTTTTCATGACTTTTTTTATACTTTTATCCTTAACCAATATATATAATCATATTTGACATAGGTTTCTGGTAGAGATTATC
The DNA here is from genome assembly GCA_004023785.1 of Mungos mungo. Taxonomy (NCBI): domain Eukaryota; kingdom Metazoa; phylum Chordata; class Mammalia; order Carnivora; family Herpestidae; genus Mungos; species Mungos mungo. The sequence continues at coordinate 60,172 of PISW01007652.1, forward strand.
CAGTTGAGTCATTTTTCCATCCACTCTGCTCATGTATTTCTTTTATTTCATGAGTTTGAATCATTGGAGTGGAATTACTGGGTTTTTTTTTAAACTGGTGGTAATGTATTATTTTATGTTTGCCCCCTTTCTTTATTGGCTTCTCCTTCCCCTTTTCTATCTTCTTATATAATATATAAACTTTGTGACATTCTTTTATTTTTTTCCAGTGTCTCTGCGTGGTGCTTGTATGCAACATACAAATAGTGTGTATCAAAGTCCACTCTTATCAACATTTTACCTAAGTGGAATATAGATAGTATCTGCTAGGTGCTTTCAATCTTCAAGTTCAGTTGTCAGATAACTGTCTTAAATACTGTCAGGAAATTAATGGCTCTATTATTTGTACAGTTTTGAATAATTTTGTTTGAGCAAAGGAAAATTGCCTGGTAGAGAATGTGACCTTTTCTTCAGACTCATTTGTTCCTTATATACCAAGGCTGTTATCATCATAGCCATCTTCTCTCATTCAAGGTTTATAATTTATTTACCCTGGAGTCAAATACTTGCCCTCCAGGGAAGAGGCCTTCTTTATATTCTCCATTGAATTTGCTCATATTTCAACATGTGATAAAACTTACAGACATGAAATCAGTTGGGTACGTTATAAATAATCATAAAGGACTAGGGATCTATGGTTTCTGTCCTGGGAGAGTGTCACCTACATCACTCCTATGTAAATTTACAGATTTATAATTTCAAGGTTCTTTCTTTATGGCACCAGATATCCACTTTGTATATGACTTTTAACTATCTGGTAGTTCCTATCATATTGTCCCCAAAGGGGAGAGAATTGGGCTAGATGAACTATTGTGATTACTTTAAGTAACAGTCCCTCTGAAATTAGCTCCAGAAACCACATGATTAAATTTGAGACATTAAAAATAAAACCTATATTAAAATCTTATTAAAAAAACTCCACAGACATTGGCAACCACCTTAGTAATTTTACAAGTTTACTTTTAATAGCAAAGCAATTTTAGAAACTGAGGATGAGAATAATAATGTGTATATTTACCCTTTTAAAATGTGGCTCTTTTTTTTTTTTCATTCCTATGATCCAAACTTTCTTCCCTTATTATCTCTTTCTGTGAGAAGATCTTCCTCTAGCCATGTTGTAGCATAACTGCTTGTGACAAATTCTCTTAAGCTATTCTTCATGGCAGAATGCCTTTCTTTCTCTCACTTAAATTTTTGAAGGATATTATCTCTGCATATAAAATTCACTATTGACAGTCATCTTTTTAAAAATTTTTTTATTTATTTTTGAGAGAGAGAGAGAGAGAGAGAGAGAGCAAAGGAGGGTCAGAGAGAGAGGGAGACACAGAATCCGAAGACAGGCTCCAGACTCTGAGCTAGCTGTCAGCACAGAGCCCGATGCAGAGCTTGAACCCATGAACTGTGAGATCATAACTTGAGCCGAAGTTGGATGCTTAACCAACTGAGTCACCCACGGGCCTCAACAGTCATCTTTAAGCACTGAAAAGCGTTGTACCAGTTCTTTCCTGACTTCATGTTTTCTAACGAGAGATCTATAATCTTTCAAATTGTTATTCCCCTGTAATGTTTTATTTCTCTGTAGCTACTCTCAAGACATGTTTTGCTTTGGTTTTCAAACATCTATGAATTGTGTGTGCATAGTTTTCTTTGTGACTATCTCCTTTGGGATTTGCATAGGTTCTCTTACACACAAATGTGTGTCTTTTGCCAAACTGATGAAATGTTCTACCTTGTATCCTTAAACATTTTTTCAACCATTCCTTTGTTCTCTGCTAGGACTCTAATGACATATGGGGCACCTGGATGGCTCAGTTAAGCATCTGACTCAGGCTATGATCTCACAGTTTATGAGTGTGAGCTCTGTATTGGTCTCTGTGCTGAGTGTGGAGCCCGCTTGGGATTCCTTCTCTCTCCCTCTCTCTCTCTCTCTGCCCCTCCCCTGCTTACATCCTCTGTTTCTCTCTCAAAACAAGTAAATGAACCTTAAAAAAAAATAACTCTAATGACACAGGTGTTAGATTTTTTATATTATTTTCTCACAGATCTCACAAGCTCAATCTTAGTTTTGTCTATATTTTCTCTGTTCACACTGGATGATTTTTTTATTGCTTTATTTCCAAGTTCAGTGTATCCTCCATTATCTCCTTTTCTCATTGAGCCTATTCAGTAAGCTTTCTGTTTGTTTATAGAAACTTAATTATCAAGTTACATTGGATTACTTTTTATATCTTTGATATTTCTGTTGAAATTTTCATATTTACTTTCACTTGTTTTAGGAGTGTTGACCAGTCTTTCTCGGAGCATTGTGTTTAAAGTTGCTTTAAAACACTTGTTCAATAATTCCAACATATGTGTCAAGTCAGTGTTGGTTTTCTTTTATCATTCAAGCTGAGATTATCTTATTTCTTGTATGAAGAGAAAGTATGTTCTATATCCTAGATACCTGGGATATATTATGTTTTAGGATTCTGGTCCTGGTTAAAACTTCCTTTTTAGTAGGAGCCAATCTAATTAGAAGACTCTTATTGAAATGTCAGTTTAGTTTATAAAGCCTCTACAGCTCTCTTTTCTTCTCGTGAGTGACCCAGATGACAGAGTTCCACCCCATAATTTCTTCAGCTCTGGCTTCGGATTGGGAGGGTCACACCTTGTTACTATATCATCAGAAGACAGAGAGGGTTTTAACCACTGATTTATCTTGGACATGGTGCCTTCCAGATTACTGCAGGGGGTTCATAGCCAGAGATTCTTGGATTGTAAGTTAATAGAAAAAAGAATTTCCATTGTTTACTTCAGTATTTTCAGCCACATTCCTTCTCTTCTCATCCATTCAGATTCCCAATACACATATATGAGCCCATTTGATATTTCCTCTGGCTATCAAAACTCTGCTAATTTCTTATCAATTTTTGTTCTCTTTAGCCAGAGTTTGAATAATATTTATTAACATTTCAAAAAAAAGTCTTCTGATTTTCTTTTATTTTTAAATTTGCCTTCTGATTTTTCTTTTTTAAAATTTATTTATTTTGAGAGAGTCAGAGACAGTATGAGTGGGGAATGGACAGAGATTGAGGGAGAATAAGGGAGAGAATCTTAAGCACTAGAGATTTTTTTTAACCTTACTGAAACTAAAGCATGTTTATACAATTACCCATTAATTTAATTAACTAGTAGTGCAGAGTCTGATGTGGGGCTCAAACTCACGAAACTGTGACATTATGACTTGAGCCAAAACGGAGAGTCAGATGCCTAACCAACTTAGGCATTTTCTAATGTTCCTAATGTTATGTTGACATTTTTGTGAATATGTTTATGTAAAGTTTTATTAGACTATCAAATGTAAAGTCAAATTTAAAATTATTCATGCTTTTGAAATGCTTTTCCACTGACAAGTTCTGAGTTTTATATTAAGCACTGCCTAACCATTATCATATTCCATTTGATAATGAGAAAGGTAGAAAATACTTAATTAAATTAATGGGTAATTGTATAAACATGCTTTAGTTTTAGTAAGGTTAAAAAAAAATCTCTGGTTTAATGATACAGATTTCTTTATATCACGTTCTGACTCAAGAAGTGAAGGGTGAAAATACACCAAATAATAAAGATTTCTAAATTTAAGTCATCTAAGTCAGGCTGATTCTAGGCTCTGCTTTTAAACATTAAGTCTAGGGGCGCCTGGATGGCTCAGTCAGTTAAGCCTCCGACTTCAGCACAGGTCAGATCTCACGTTCGTGGGTTTGAGCCCCACATCAGGCTCTATGCTGACAGCTAGCTCAGAGGCTGGAGCCTCCTTCCAGTTCTGTGTCTCCTCTCTCTGCCCTTCCCCCTCTCATGCTCTGTCTCTCTCTGTATCAAAAATAAATAAAACATTAAAAAAAATAAACATTAAGTCCAAACTCCCTTTTGATTTTGAAATATAAGAATCCCTCTTTTAGTTTAAGTAGCCAGTCTCAAGAATATTACCACATATATGGGGTGCCTGGGTGGCTTATTTGGTTAAGCATCCGACTTTGGCTCAGGTCATCATCTCACATTTTGTGGGTTTGAGCCCCACATCAGGCTCTGTGCTGACAGCTAGCTCAGAGTCTGGACCCTGTCTTCAGATTCTGTGTCTCCCTCTCTATCTCTGACCCTCCTCTGCTCATACTGTCTCTCAAAAATAATTAAACAACATTAAAAAATTAAAAATATATATTATCAGATATAGGAGAAATCCAGATTTTCTACCTTGAAACAAGAGTTCAAGACTCAAATTTGTGTCAAAATTGTGATGTTATACCAGGCAATCAAACTTCAAGTACTAAAAGAGACTAAATGATAAATGTACCTTTGCCCTTATTTCCGCTAATAAAACAGAAGTATTATGTCTGATCTCTAGCATGAACCTCAGGCTAAGTGATATAATCACACAAATAGGAACAATTATTTATGATCTTGGGGTTACATGCTAGGTTTCTTTTTGGTGATGTAGTAATGGGAGTGTGAGCTCCCTGTGCAGAGAGAGATACTACACGGACTCCTTCAGGGAATCATCTGGTGGCCATGCAAGACAAAGATAACAATTTAAGTCTTCACATACACAGCAAAATTAATTATTAAATTGTATGTAAAAAAATTAAATAAGTGCAAATTTTTAAATGCAGACAGTCAAATCTGTATACAACTTTAAGTGAATATCTCATTCTAAATTATAAAAAAAGATTTTCTAACTTTAAGAACTCTAAAAACATCACAAAATTTGTATAGATGTGGACAGCAGAATAACATTATTACATATTTATTTACTATAGCATCTACATTTATAGTCATAGAAAAATTTAAAACAACAGGAACAAGGTCAAAACCACATCAGTAGCTCAAGGAAGAATGAAGATGGACACTCTAGTCAACATGTTTCTAGTGTCTCATGGGCTTTATTAATTTATTGGTACAAATTAGCAGTTTGAAGAGAAGCTACCTTTGTCCCCATGGTTCACAGTCTCAAATTACCTTATTGTAGTTTTCCAAATGAGAAAACTTTAGAAAAAGAATAAAGTGAAAGTAAAGTTGCAGAAATCTTAACTGAACATATTGGTGAAATTGTATCCAGGAACCTTTATGACAACTCAGCTAATACAATGTAAGCCACATATCCAATGTAATATCCAATGTAATTAAATTACACAGGAATCATACAGATGTAAAACATCAGTGTTGTTAAGTACTTAGTAACAGAGAAGTAAATTATATGAAGACTAATATGATACATATATTTATCATCAATCAACTGTCATAAATAAGTGAAGTTTTATAATTAACAAAACTTGACCTTTATATAAATAATAAAATATTGACTATCATGGAACACAACAGATACCAATCTAACAGGAAATGAGCATGCCTAAATTTTAAGATAGAGACTGAGGTCTAGTAACCAGTTTCCAGCAAAGCAAGTAAAAGGAAGAATCACACAAGTCTCACTTTAAATCAAAAGCTAGAAATGATTAATCATTGTGAGGATGGCAGCCAAAAGATGAGATAGGCCAAAACTAAGTCTCTTGTGCCAGTTAGTCAAGGAGCAAATGCAATGGAAAAGTTCTTGAAAGAAATTAAAAGCGCTAGTCCAGTACACAAGTGAACATATGATTGATAAGTACATGAAATAGCCTTTTCTCTAAAAAGGAGAAAGTTTTAGTGGTCCGGGTAGAGATCTAAACAGCTACACTTTGATTCCTTTAAGCCAAAGCCTAATCCAGAGCAGGGATGGATTGAAGAGATCAATATATGAAGGCTGAAAGAGGTGAGGAGGCTAGAGAAGAAAAGTTGGAAGCTAGCAGAGGTTGCTGATGAGATTTAGGGGAAAAGGCTGTCTCCCTAACATTAAAGTGCAAGGTAAGGCAGCAAGTGCCAATGTAGAAGCTACAGCAAGTTATCTAGAAGATTTAGCTAAGATAATTAACAAAGGTGGCTACACTAAGCAACCGATGTTCTGTGGAGATGAAATAGCCTATTTTGGAAGAAGATGCCATCTAGGATTTCCATAGCTAGAGAGGAGAAGTCAATGTCTGGCTTCAAAGTTTCAACGGAGAGCCTGAGTCTCTTGTTAGGGGATAATTCAACTGGTGATTTTAAGTTGAAGTCAATGTTCATTTGTTATTCCAAAAATCCCACAACCCTTAAGAATGATGTTAAGTTTACTCTACCTGTGCTCTAGAAATGGAACAATAAAGCCTGGATGACAGCACATCTATTTCCAATATGGTTTACTGAATATTCTAAGCTCACTGCTAGTTCTCAAATGAAAAAAAAATATTTCATTCAAATGATTACTGTTCATTGACAATTCACACAGTCACCCAAGATCTCTGATGGAGATATACAACAAGATTAACATTGTTTCAATGCCTGCTAACATAGCATTTCTTCTGTAGCCCATGGAACAAGGAATAATTCAAACTTTCAAGTCTTACAATTTAGTAAGTTAATTGCATGAGGGTATAGCTGCATACATAATGATTCCTTTTATGGATCTGGGAGAAGTAAATTGAAAACCTCCTGAAAATGATTCATCATTCTAGATGCCAGTAAGAACATTTTTGAGTCATAGGAAGAGGTCCAAATATCACTAACAAACATTCTCATGATAACGTTGAAAGGATCAAGACTCCAGTGGAGGAAGTAACTGCAGGAATGATATAATTAACCAGAGAACTAGAATTATACTTGGAGTCTGAGGATGAGATTGGTTTGTTGCAATGTCACCATAAATCTTGAACGGAGGAGGAGTTGATTGCTATGAATGAACAAAGAAAGTGGTTTGTTGACATGGCACTTACTGTTTTAGATGCTGTGAGGATTGTTGAAGTGACAACAAAGATTTAGAATGTTACATAAACTTATCTGATAAAGCATCAACAGAGGTTGAGATGATTAACTCCAATTTAAAATTCTACTGTGAATGAAATGCCATTGAGCAGCATCACCTGCTACAGAGAAAGTGTTTATGAAAAAGGAAAATCCTTTGACGCGGAAAATTTCCTTGTTCTCTTATTGTAAGAAATTTCCAAAACTACCCCACTCTTCAGCTAGCACCACCCTCATCAGTCACTGACCATCAACATCAGAAAAAGACCCTCCACCAGCAAAAATATTATAACTCATTGAACACTCAGATGATGGTTAGCAATTTTTAGTGATGACAAATTTTTAAATTGAGGTATGTATAATTTTGGACATGATGCTATTGCACACTTAATAGTCTACAATATAGTATAAATAAAAAATTTTGTGCATTAAATAACCAAAAAATTTATATGACTCTATTGTGGTGATCTGGAACTGAACCCACAATTTGTGTTAAGTCAGAAACATAACCACATGTATATGTGTTAATCCTACACTCTGAGTAGGTTTCAAATATTAATTTTTACTTAATTATCTGGTGATCACAGTGATGTAGAACAAAGTCAATCTTTCAGAACCGGAATTGAGCACATCCATATGTAAAAATTGATGTACAATCACATTACCTAGAGTACCACTTGCTTTTAAATGTACTTTAAATTTTTCTAGAAAAACATAGGCATGGGGTGCTTGGGTGGCTCAACTGGGTAAACATTTGACTCTTGATTTTGATTCAGATCATGATCTCACAGTTTGTGGAATTGAGCCTCATGTCATGCTCAGGGCGGGGCCTGCTTGTGATTCTCTCTCCCCTCTGCCCCCACATACTCCTTCTCTCTCTCTCTTCCTCAAAATAAACTTAAAAAAAAATACTATAAGCTTAACTTGAATGAAGAAGCTCCCAAAATTCTTTACTTGGGAGATTGCAAACTTTACTGTTGGGTCATGTTGGTCACAGTGACTCTGAATCTTATAGATGTCCTTTAAACACTGCCCAGAACGGATATTTCCTATTTGAGTGGAATTTATGACCAAATGTATTTTTGATGGGATGCAAGTGTGTTTTGTTTGAATAAGAGAGTGTTTTTTTTGCTTGTTTCAGCCAAGTTGGATTTCTAAAAAGGATAATTTTTTGAATAATTAAAAGGAATCATTTATTCTTCAGACTTAGATTCCTATTGAAGGTGTCTTTTTGCTTTTTTTTTTAATCTGTACTAAATACTCACTTGTGATGCTTGTCATGTCAGAAATCCTTTCTGTCTGCAGCTGAGAAAAAATGTGTGCAGCTGCCTGATAACCTACTCATAAAGAAATCATAGTTCTATTACCATAAAACAAATAAACAAACAATCAAAAGTATATTTACACATTCAGAAATCATGAAGTAGAAAATATTTTTCTAAAAGTCTTCCAAAATAAATTCCATTATTATTACTTGTAGCTGTATATAGCTAAGTGCAAATTTGACTTATACTTTGATACTCTGAGGTCTAGCCATGTGTAGGCAAGTCTAGAATATAGGTTATGTTTGCTCACGTGGACTCTGTTTATAAGAAGAAAACGGGTCATCCTGGAAACCTTTTATTTCAAAGAAAAATAGGATTGGTACTAACATTATCATCAAGAACAATGTAACCACATTGTTGAAAAAGATTATTTTAAAATGTGGTATCTATTACTCTTTTTGCCCTTAATTTTTGTCCTAAGTAGATTCATGCCTGACTTCTAGAATTATAGAACTGCAGTTAATGAGCAAGAAAAGTTTTAATAAATGGTTTAATAAAAATTTCTATTGGACTTTAGGGTACATTGACAAACATGTACAGACATGGTGCAGACATTGGTAGAATCAGACATAATGCGTTTTTAGGGCACAAGAGAAAGTTCCCTCAGCACAAACATCATACTGGTAGTAGAGTCATCAGTGACCCAGCTGTGGGCAGCATTTCTGGCAGCATCACAGAATGGGCAATGCCTTTGGCACAGATCAAGCACATTAGATGTTACTCCAGGATAGAGAAAAAATGGAAGAGTAGATAAGAAAATTCATAGTTTCTATACACAATAAGAGGACTGTTACCTATTTGATGGAGCACGTGTAAAGCACCCTATGAAATGTCCTCCATTTATTAAGAGTATCTTTGACTGGTAGTGAAATGACAGTCAAACAACTAGGGACCACACCTGCAGGATGTTTTGTGCTTGATGTCCATAGCTCTTCTAGATATTTTAAAGGCTGATGCCTTTCACTTTAAAGTTAGTTCCCTGCCATGGGAGCACCCAGGTGGCTATGTTGGTTTAGTCTCTGACTTCAGCTCAGGTCAGGACCTCACAGCTTGTGAGTTGGAGCCCTGCGTCAGGTTCTGTGCTGACAGCTCGGAGCCTAGAGCCTGTGTCCGATTCTGTATGTCCCTCTCTCTCTGCCCCTTCCTTGGTTGCACTCTGTCTTTCTCTCTAAAAAATAAATAATAGGGGTGCCTGGGTGGCTCAGTCAGTTAAGCAGCAGACTTCAGCTCAGGTCATGATCTCACAAGTCGTGGGTTCGAGCCCCGCCTCGGGCTCCGTATTGACAGCTCAGAGCCTGGAGCCTGCTTCTGATTCTGTGTCTCCCTCTCGCTCTGACTGTCCTCTGCTCACGCTCTATGTCTCTCTCTCTCTCTCTCAAAAATAAATAAACGTTAAAAATTTAAATAATAAATAACAAAATCTTGAACAAATAAAAAAATAAAAATTTCCCTGCATTGTCCACTGCACTCTCCTAGAAACCCAACAAGGCACAACTGAAGTGGAAGATTATTGGTTTCAATAATTATTTGTGTGCTAGTGCATGTGCCCACGGACGTATAATTCTAACAGCTCGGTTTCTATTACATCTTAACTTTTACTTGAATAAAATGTGCCATTGATAATTCATTTCATAAAGAGCTGTAAGAATTTTAAAATAGAATAGCAGATACCAAATTAAAACACAATGGAAAAATTTTGTGTGTTATTGTGCATGGACTGGGAAAGCAGGTGTCCACTATAAAATTATTTTATCTTAACCGTGATACATTTCAAAAGCAATATATTTTAAAATTATAGAAAAATCAAAGACAAAGGTACATTTTAAGATATATGTGACTCAATTAGCTTACTTCAAACGGCACACTAATGATAGTGATTTGTTTTTATTTTCATCATCGACAAGAGCAAATATAAGTGGAGGTTATCAAAAGATGCTACATTGAAAGTGAAGTCAATAAAATCTGAACAAATATATATCTAGGCTAACCTCATCAATAATCTTTGAGTTCCATCCAATATTTTAAGACTGCAGTATATTACTCATAACTTTATAATGTGAAATAGAGTGAAAACAATATATGTGACAAACTGGTATGGTGACAGATGGGAGCTAGATTTATAGTAGTATTTACTTCACAATGTATATAAATGTTGAATCTCTATGTTTTACACTTGATACTAATATAATATTGTATGTGAACTACGCTTAAATAAAAAACATAATAATGAAACTGGTCACAAAAAGAAAACATATATTTTTACATATATATATGTGAAGATATTGATGTGAGGGAATATTCAATCATTTTATAGAGATTTATATTTTATAAATACAGATCTCAGATATATTTAAGTGTGATCTAATAAACATATATAAAAATAAAAATCAATAAATAAACCTAAAAGAAAAAATTTAATTAAAAACCTTAGCTAATACTGGTTCAGCAAGGCAAGAACAAGATGTACAAAGGTTCTAGTAACTACTTATAACCAAATTCCACATCAAAGAAACAAATGAAAAAACAGACCTTAAAGTCATGTTCAAATAAAAATATTTTACGTAAGTATTTAATTTCACTAATAGTATATATCCATGATGTTCCCAAACACCAGCAAATTTCAGCTTTTCATTATAATACTTTAATATGTATAACAATGAACTAATATAAAAGAGATATGTATAATATAATATAAATTATAAAAGATGTACATCTTAAAAATATCATAATGCTATAAATAAATAATGTTTCATATGTGTTCATGTATGTGGAAGGTGAATTAGGGTAAATGGGAGTTTACATTTCCTTTTTTTTATATAACTGACTACCTGTCTCTAAATCCCTAGTCTTCTCATTTCAGAACTAGTTCTTAATACAGTGTCTGAGGATGGCTGTTGCTGAGAATTTCAGCGATCCATTTTCAAACTGGCAGGTAGCCTGGACCTCAGATTCCCCCCAGAATCACAGACAGAAACACAGTAGATGCCTGAACTCTATCAGTGATCATGGAATCTGAGGTTAAATTCTCCAAAATCAAGAACTTACACTAAAAAAAACAAAACAAAAAAAAACTATTTTCATTTCCTATTGGGTCTCTTTTATATTAATTTTTTTTTTTTTTGAGAGAGAGAGAACGTGAGCAGGGAGAGAAAGAGGGAAACAGACGATCAGAAGTAGGTTCTGTGCTGACAGCAGCAAATCCCACGAGGGGCTCAAACTCATGAACTGTGAGATCACGACCTGAGCTGAGGTCCTTTGCTCGATTGCCTGAGCCACCCACGTGCTCCTTTGTTGAGTCTTTTATGTTCATCCTGCAGCCCAGCAAGATGACTGATCTAGAGAGTATCAATCATATCTTTGATCTTACCCGTGGCAAGTCTCATCTCATTTTGCAGTGTGGTTGTCCCCCTCTTTTATTTAAATTTAAAATTATATGTTTATTTAAAAACACTACATTTAATGAGTCAAAGTTGATAATCCAAACTGTGAAATCACAATGTTGACATGACCAGAGGTTCAGATGGCAAGATAGAAATGTATCTTATATTTTTTGTCAGCTTTCTTGATGAGAACAGTTTGGATTTTCAAGCAATGACTGAGCAAGAGAGTAGATAATACATAGAAGAAAGGAGTTCTATCTAGCAAGAAAGAAACTGAGTCTCAAGTGTGAAAAACAAGGGCAGAGTAAAAATAAAACCAATAAACATAAATTGAATATGTAAAGATAAAAGAAAAGAGAAAAGCCATCCCATAATAAAAATTCCTTCCAAAAATAATGGTTTTCAGCAGAAAGCAAAGATAAAGAGAAATTGCAAACTCTGGAAAAGATCATTAATTTCATTAGGAATTGCTCGTCTTAAAGCAGTTATATTCCTGGTCCAAGAACTTGGGCACTCATAGCAGACCAATAACTTCATGTTCCTTTAAATGAAGGATGAAAACAAACAAACAAACAAACAAAAAACAACACAGTTCTGTTCAATACTTACTTATTGAGGAAAGAGAGAATTTGAACTTCTTCCCTCAGTATAGAACAAGAAATTAATTACACATATCAAATGCAACATTAAATGTTATCTTCCTTTGGTTTATCTTGCTATCATAAATTTTTTGAACAGACAATCCCAGGAAGGGTGCATGGAAAGGTTTAACAGATAATAAAATACATCACTCATTCTATGTAAACAACACAATTTACTTCTTACAAACTCTACAGGCCTAACTTTTATATAAGGATGGTTCAGTCATCATAATTATAAAGGGAGGTAAAAATACTTAAAGTTGTGCTGGACATATTATTAACTATAAATAAATGTTAGTTATTACATTTGATTTGCAAATGTTATCTAGTGTGTGTATGGTAAATGTGGCCTCTATATCCCCGATAATACTCAAACAAGAGATAAATAACTCAGATGAGTTTCTACTTTGAAGTTGAGAGCCTTTCAGAAGAAAAAAATCTATTAGTATTTCACACGTTATGTAAGAAATAAATGTGGAAATGAGTCTGCCTAGTAATTAATCCAACAAGAGAAAATTGAATGAGGGATGGAAAAAGAAACAAGTACTGTCAAAACCGGTCAAATCAAATGACGATTCTGTTCTCTTATGTGTGTCAATGAATCCAAATTTATTTGTTTAAATCGGATTTAGTCGGGCTATTAATCATCTGAAATTAGTTTCAGTATTCCTGAAAAATGCAAAAAGTACTCCTTAAAGATGTTTAATTCTATAACTGTTTCAACCATCAAAGCACCTCACAAAGCATCAGGAAATAGCTTTCCAGATCAATGAATGATCAAATCAATTAAGGGACACAAACAAAAATGACCTTGATTTTAAAATGACAATCTCCCCAAACTGGATAAAGGATAAATAGGATAATAAGAACTTCAGGTTCTCTAAGGATAATGTATATATTTACCAAAAACCAGTTCTGCAAAGGTTTTGACTCTAAATGCATAATCACCAAGTAACATGATGCTACTTTAATTTTGATACACAAGTAAATCCCTTGAAAAGCAAATCATAAGTAATTTGCTTCAGAGCTACTTCAGACTTGTATGTCCCTTTTCTTATGAAAATATTAATATGAAGGACACACAGGAGAAAGAAGTATAATCTCTGGAGAGAAGACATTGACTACATAAAATAGAATGTGATAGAACTAATATTTGGCTGCTACATTTTTAAAAAAATCTCCATTCCAACATTCCCCTTGCATATGGAAAAAGGACTAAAGAACCATTTATATAAAACTTTAATTTAAAAATGAAGCATTTAATTCTTATTAATATGGAAGCAGAAGATAATTTGATTGAGAAAAAATCTACTGGGAAATCTAAATTATCAGACTTTTCAAGTGGAACAGCAAGGTAATATGTTTTATATTCATATTTTTAAAGAAAATTTTCTATGCACCATTTTGAAAATGGTGATGCAAACATAAGTACCTGCTCATTATCTTCTCAGACAAAATTCTTTCCAAATGGATCCTTCTTTGATAGAGCTATAACAAGCTCAATTCAATTTATTTTTATATTGAAGGTTTATACAAAGTGTCATAAAACATGCCTTACAGAGAATTAAAACAATGAGAAATACCTCGTACTGAGTGCAATGTCTGACATATACTAACAGGGAAAAGAGTCTGCAGATAAGTTGGTGTATAAGAATATTGAAATTTAAGGCCACTTCTGATTAAAATAACTCTTTCATTCTCTGTTTGAAGAGGAGAGGGTAATCTTAGAAGGGAGTACGATTTAATAAAGGAAAGAAACGAAGAGAGACATATGAAGGTACAATGTACAAAGAGCAATTCAATAAGAAAGAATGTTTTGTAACAAAAACATGGACATGTTTATTTTAAACTGAAGTATTATTCACCTATAATAACACTTATGTTATTTTTGTTCGTGTCCCTTAATTCATTTGATCATTTATTGATCTGGAAAACTATTCCTTGGTGCTTTGTGAGGGCCTTTGATGGTTGAAACACTTACACAATACATACAATAATATGTACAGTTATATAATACATATAATAATATGTTCAGTTCAATGTGTTTTGACAACTGGATATGGTTCTATAACTTCACCTACAGTCAAGATACAGAAGAAAGGAGAGCCTGTGGGTCTCAGTCGGGTAAGTGTCCAACTCTTCATTTTGTCTCAGGATCTCACGGTTCATGGGATTGAGCCCTGCTTAGCACAGAGCCTGTTTGGGATTCTCTGTCTCCCTATCTGTCTCCGCACTTCCCCTCTCATTCTCTCTAAATAAATAAATACATAAGCAGAATTAATCTATTGCTCCGTAAAGTTCTCTCATAGCCCTTTTCAGTCAATAACCCTCCTCCCCTACCACCAACCTTTGTCTATAACTGATCTATGTTCAGCTTCTAGTCTTCCCTTTTCTAAATGTTATATAAATTGAATTATGCAAAACATAACATGGTTTCTGACTTCTTTCATTGAACATATTTTTGAGATTCACACATGTATGATATGTGTATGTTCCTTTCTATTTCTGAATATTTATATTGTATGAATATGCCAATATCCAATTTTTTCCTAATATGTATAAAACTGCTGTGAACATTTAGACATAAGTATCAGTAATAACTAATGATTGAATTTCCTTTAGGTAAATGGCTAGGAATAGAATGGCTGGCTTATATGTTAGGTTCAGTTACTAAAGAAACGGCTCATCCATTTCTCATAGGAATTGGAATTTTTTACATTCCTACCAGCAGTATATAAGAATTCCAGTTTCTCTATATAATTTCCAACAGTTGATATGACCAATCTTTTTTATTATAACCTTTCTAATAGATATCCAATGTTAGCCTGTAGTTTTACTGAGCATTTGCCTAATGATTCATAATATTGAGCATCATTTCACATACTTCTTTCATATTCATAAACCTTTTAGGTAAAATGTCCTTCAAGCAATGCCCATTTTTAATTGGGTATTTATTTTAAGATTACTGAAATTTCAGTTTTCTTTCCTTTTTTCTAGACATATATTCTTTATCAAATATTTTGTATATTTCTCTCCAGTGTGTGGCTTGTCTTTTCATTAATAGTGTCTTGTGAAGAGGTAAGGTTTTTAAATTTAATATAGTTATTTATTTCATGAATTATTATTTTAGTATATTTAAGAAATCACTGTCTCATTGAAATTAACGTGAACCTATGTCTTCTGAGAGGTTAATTGTTACAAATATGATCTTTAGTCTGTGAGCCATTTGGGTTGATTTTTATATACAGTATCAGACATGGATCAAAGTTTATTTTTATTCACTTGGATATAATTGTTCCATTACCATTTTCTGCAAAGAATATCCTTCCTCCAGTGAATTGGCTTTGCATCTTTATTAAAACATATTAATCCATATGCATGTGGATGCTCTAATCTGTTCTATTGGTCTATTTGTTTTCTTGATGTCAATCCTACATTATGTTAGACAATGTCTTTGAAATAGGAGGTATTGGGCTTCCAACTTTGTTATTATCTTCAAGTTGTTTTAGCTATTCTAAGTCTTTCCTACTTCCATATGGTATTTGAAATCATCTTTTTCATTTCTATCAAAAAAAATAGAAAGAAAGATAAAGTTTTCAGGCATCAGGAGACAGTAAGAGATTGGTTACATAAAGAGGCATTGATCAAATAAGGAAATGTGTTTCTATTAAAATAAGGAAATGTATTAATGAGAATAGGAACCAAGTTTCTCAATGGTACTTAATGAAGTTGCAAATCTGGGACAGAGATGCTTTCATAAGCTCAGTGTTTTTATTAGTTGAGCAACTATAGCCAATATTTTATTTTATTTTATTTTTTAATTTAATTATTTTAAGTTTATTTAGTTTTGAGAGAGAGAGAGAGACAGAGCCTGAGCAGAGCAAAAACAGAGAGAGAGGGAGACACCAACTCAGAAGCAGGCTCCAGGCTTTGAGCTTTCAGAACAGAGCCAGATCCGGAACTAGAGCTCATGAACCTGTGAGATCGTGGCCTGAGTCCAAGTCAGATGCTTAACCATCTGAGCCACCCAGGTGCTCCTAGCCAATAGTTTTAATATACATTTTTATCCTCTAATTTTTCCCCAGGACAAGAATCTTAGAATAATGCATTCTTTCATTGTTTGTGTACTGATAGATTGAATACATTTCCTAAAGAGTTTATATTTTGTTTTGAGTCAAAAACAAAACCTCATAATATATGGGAATATAAACTGACTAACCTTCAGTTATTTTTGGCTAAAATTTGACTCTCATACTCTACACCCAGTCTGTCAGTATATCTCATCCATCCTACCTCCAAAATATATCTAAAATATGAACACTCCTCTATTACCTTTATATTATTGTCTTGATTCAAGATGATCTTATCTCTCACCTATATTAAATGTTGTATATGATCTCAATATCTCTATTATTTCTCTTTGTAAATTCTTACATCCATTTTAACATAATTCAATTTGTGCCATTGTTTTTCTCAAAACTATGCCAGGATGCAATATTTCTATCAGAATAACAGGAAAGGCTTACACATCCTACACGATAGAAATCCCAATTCCCACTCTGTCTTCACTTACTACTCTTTCCAGCCACATTCTTTATATTGTTCAGCATATGTTTCTGCCACAGGATATTTACACTCGCTGCTGCTGCTGCCAGTGGTGATACCCTAATGGCTAACTATTTTATATCCTTTATATCTATGTTTAAGTCATCACTCCGTAGTATGGCTTACCTGACTCCACTACTTCAAATTGCAGCCTGCCATCTCTCTGAATCTTGATGTTTCCGCTTGCCTTTACCCTGCATTACTTCTTACAGCACATATAACCTTCTAACAAACTAAAAATCTGTTTTGCTTCCCCTTCTAAAATGTAAGTTCGATACTGAAAGCTATTTTTTATACATTTTGCATCCTAATATATCTCAAGAAACGACTCCATGCTGAAAGCATTTGAGTATTTATTGAACACTTTTGAAAGAATAATCAGATATTTATGGAAATGTGTTTTTAATGGCCACTAATATTCATTTAGTTATATGCTTGTAAGTTAATAAAATACTAACTGTTCAGGGTTAGCTGTAATGAGGTATTTATATCACCAATATTTAAACACAATGGATTACCATTATATATAACTTCTTTGATTTGTTTGTAATGGATATGGGAAACTTGCTACCAAAGATTTTTTTTTAATGTTTATTTATTTATTTTGAGAGAGAGAGCTCTAGGGGTAAGGGGTAGCGAAAGAGGGAGAGAGAAAATCCCAAATGGGCTCTGCACTGTCAGCCCAGAGCCTGACACAGAGCTCACAACCTGAACTGAAAACAAAAGTTGGATACTTTACCAACTGAGCCACCCAGGCACACCCAAAGATTTATTTTTAAGACTGGAAGGAAATTTCTGACATCTTTATTCTCTGCCACTGAATCACAAAATATAAAATCATTTATTGTAATAGTTATCTATTTTGTATACATAATATGTATACACAGAATAATATATATAAATACACAGAAGTCCAAGACCATAAAATATTGTTATAAATATTAAAGACAGTTATTTTTTATTTACTCTGAAATATATTGTTTTGCTGAAATAAAATCATATATATATATTTCAAGATATATATAATACAAAAGTTTTATGCATCATAACTATTGATCAGAATAGTCAACCACAAGTCTTCTCATGTTAATAGTTTTAAATAAAACTGTTATGCTGAGATCATGGGGTCCTCAAAATCCAAGACCACCAGGGAGTCTGAGTCACGTATGCAAAAGCAAAGGGTATTTATTTGGGCTTAAGCTCGGTCTCTCAGACCTCACCAATGCAGTGGATCTGTGCTGAGAGCCCCATCATCAGTTGGGCAAAACTTTTATTACAGTAGGGGTGAGGGATGGGGTGAGGGATGGGGTGAGGGGTGGGGTGAGGGGCTGGGGTTACAAAATGATTGGGCGGCGCATCAACAGAGGTTGGTGTGGCACAGGGTGATTGGCTAATTTAAAACTAATAGGGCCTAAAAAGTAGCGGGAATGTCAGGTACCTTTCTGGCATCTTATGATTGGCCCCAGGCTAGAGGTGGTGCTTTAGCAATAGGTGGGTGTGGGTCGTTTTTCTTTCTGCCACTGCCAAGTCACTCCTGGGAAACCAGTAACTTAGGCCTTGTTGTTTCTGAGGCTTAATTGAAGCCTGTCATGTTAGTTTGGCTCTTCAAAAACGAACATTTTTAAGGCTTTAAAAATATAATTGACCAGATTAACAGAAACCTGTTGTTAATTTAATCAGCGATCTGTATTTAGCACCTACATCTCCAGATAAGTAAATGATTTAAAGTTTAAAATTAAATAATTACCCAATTATGAAAGATAGGGTAACATTTATGAAGTCTGCATCTATGAAAATAAGATGTTTTTGAGTTATATTTGTATTCTTTCTTGTGAGATGTCTCCTCCTTGAAAGATTATCCATCTTTACTTCCTCTGTATTTCATTAACCATATGAAGTTAATTGACTTAATTATATCTCAGTAAGTGTCTCATATTAAGAAAGAAAAATTACTCCGTTTTAAAATGCTAGTGACACAGAGGAGATAATCTAAAGGTATAATTATAGCCACAATAAGATTGTGAAGACCTGCCTATATACATATCTACATCTATATCTGTATTTATATTTCAGCATTTAAAATAACTAAAAAACAAGTTAAGGCTAGGATGTCTACCTTTTTAGTTAACACAGGAAATACAAGGAAAAAAGAAAACCTACTGACATTTCCGATCCCACTTACCCTTCTTTATTTCTTTGTAGCATATATAAACAATTATAAACATTTAGAAACCAAATAATTCTCTTGATATTAACTGATAGTTTAAAGAGCAATAACTGTGGGATTATTCAATGTTTATAATAGTTTTGAGGTTACTCATCCCAGAGACAAAGCTGACATTCTTGACAGACTTCTATGAAAATATTTATAGACATGTGTGTATACAGGTAAGAGATCAGGGCTGGATTTCTTTCAGCTATTGTGGCCATTGAAGTGGCTAATTTTCTCCCAATTCTGAATACTAATTGGGTGGAAATGAGCTGGAGGCTAAGTTTCTACATCCCATTGCTGCAACCCCCAGGCTCAGAATGTTCCTCTATACCTGCAGCAGAAGGAATTAAGCTCCTTGAACCTTTGGTTTATACAGTGCTCACAGGAGGATAGTCCTTGAACCTGGGGTGTTACTTTCATACCGGTATACTGCCACCTAAAATGGCATTGTTAACAAAGAAACTACACCACTATGAGTACTTTTGTCTCCATGAATAAAAATGAAGTGTAACAAAAGAAGTACTTAACAAAACTTGTGGGACAATGTCTGCCATACTTAGGAAATAATTTGAGTCATTAAAGAAACATATCAAAGCAAAAGAGAACAAAACAAAATAAACAAACAAAAGGTCAAAAAGATATATAAAAACAATTAACATGAGAATAATCTAGCTAAAGCAATCCTTCTCCAAGATAAGAGACAGGAGATAAAAATCCTAGAAGACAGGGATTCATGAAAGAGAAACAAAAACAAAACTGGATTTTTTTAATTTGGAAGAAAAAGAATAAAGCTTTTCTAAAGGAGAAGGAAATGATTAAAACTATATAAACAAACTAGAGTAAAAGAAGAAAATTGAAAAACATTATGATAACATCAATGAATTTATCCCAATATATTAGACAAAAAAATATCTGGGAAATATAATTTTTAAAAATTCAAAGGAATATAATCTCTAAAAATGCAATATTAATTAAGGAAAATTATTTGGCAAAAAATTATTCCACTATAAATAAGATGTTTCAAATATTACAGGGAATTTTTGCTAAATTATGAAAGGACAAGTCTTCCAAAAACTCTTTTTTTAATAGAAGGTAAACAATAGGGCAAGATAATCTACTTGTTTTATAAGGTTAGTATAATTTTGTAAATAAAACCAAAATGCAATCTCACCTAAATGCAAAATTAAATATAAAACCACCTAATGGAATATTAAAATAATATGCCATCATCAAGTATTACAGAAAAGGAAAAAAATAAATAAAGGCTTATAGTGTTTGTTTTGTTCTGTTTTTGAAAAGCAACATAAAGCAGTCTGTTATCAAAGTCATACAATGCACAGATAATTAAAATCAGATTGTTCTACATTGTATCAGTCACCTTTACATTTGGGGACATTTTGGAAACAACACACTACATTATTTTTCCCATGAACTCTGGTCTCCACTAAGGGCCATCTCGGTCTACCAATGTAACGTTGCTGAATATGGAGTTTAGAAGTGATGTACAAATAGGTTTTCACGATCCTTCAGGAACTTGCTCCAGCACACCCAGTCATCAATATGGACATTAGTAAGTGATTCATAAAGTATCCTGTGAATCAAAGAATTGCAACCAATATCTTTGCATAAATATAAAACTGTATGCTAAATGGAAAATTAAATTGCAAAATTATGTTAAATCTGAAGTAATTTATTAAATATGCCAAAATATTTTATGGCATTCATGTGTAGCACAGGAGTTTACAAATGTATGGACAGTGTTTTATAAGAAATACATCTAGCAACTTAAAGACAATGCTTAATTCTGGACACTTGGCAAAAGGAATGACAATTAGATCCAGGAAGTCAGAAGTGTCTTATCACTCTGTACTCTTATTATATTCCTCTTAGAATAAGTATCTATAATATTTATAAGCTTTAATAAATATCCATGGATAGCTATGTAAATAAGATTTAATAAGTTCCAAAAATTAATTTGGTTCCATTTTCTACATAAGCCTTAGTTCATTTTTACCCATAACTGTAAGGAAAAACTTTCCACATTTTTCAAAGTGATCCTAAATAACAAAGAAAACTGAGTTTTCATTTTAAATGTTTCATTGACTTTTTTTAGTAAAGCTGAAAAGAATTATTGGTAGTAAATGAAAGGGATGAGTCACATTAGAAAAAAAGTATGAAATGATAGACTAAACAATAACTTATACCCTTTGAATTTAAAATGTTATGGAGAAATCAGCTCATAAGAACTGGAAAAGTTGCCCAACCTGTTTTGTAAACAGTATCTACCTTTACCTAGCTTTAAATATAGACAAGAATTTAAGAAAAAAATTGTCATCAATTACTTTGTTATATTAATTTAAAATTATTCTGATACTCTAATTCTGTATTGTCTTATCATATGATTTGACAAGACAAACAAAGATATGTCTTTGAATGACATGGTTGAAAAGAGTTAGTGCCACAGCTGACTTTCAAGTGGCAGAGTGAGAAAAATATAGTGATGAGAAGGAACAAGGACAAAAGTGTGGGGACTCCTTCAAGAACAGGAGTCAAAGAGGATATCCTTGTCTGGATGATAGAAACAGTGATTAGGAGACAAATTCACTGGCTTATTCCTTATCTGTCCATTTGGTCTCCCAGTAGGATTTTCCAAGGGCAATATTTCATCAGAAGTCTGCTGGATAGAAAGATTAAGAAAGAAATAGAAGATTAAGAGAGGGAATGAAAAATACCAGAAAGAACGGTAGCAAATAATTGGAACAAAAGTATTTATAGTAACTTTAAAAATGTCTAACACTATAGGATAATGTTAGGATACTGAAAATAATAATTTAAAATATGATGAAATGCACTGTAAAGAAAAAAAAAGATTATTTACAAAGAAATGAAATTCACACTGACATCAACAACGCTGGATACAAGAAGACGAAATAATGATGATAGAATCCTTATGAGGAATTATCTTGAAACTAGAAATTTTTCCCCACTAAAATCATATTGAGGACTCCTGCTGTTGCCCATGACAGAGCAACCTTCCCTCACACCTTATACTAGAAATCTGGGGAAACAATTTATGAAACAATTATTTTCAGACACTGCTTTCAGTGTAACCAATAAGAACAAGGAAAGAAATAAGCAGATCTCCAAGGTCATTCTTGTTTTCCAACCTGGAAGTACTTTTCAGGATGAAGAACAAGGAGGGGAAACCCAAAAAGAGCATAGCAATCTCACCAATGTGAAGAGAAATAAATAAATCTCAGTGCTCACAGCGAGTATAGAAACATTCAATTTACAACTGATGTGAGTGGAAGGACTTTACTGAATACCTCTTTCAGCTAAGACTTCAAAGGTACTCTGCTTTCATTCATGTTAAGAGTATGACAGGTCTTGCAAATAAAGCTTAAAAAGGAGGTCCCCAGAGGATCACCTTCATCTACAAGACAACAAAGTCTACTACTACTAATAATAATTTTGTTTAAGAAGACAACAAAGTTTAGACGGTCCAAAATATAACAAACAAATGCCCAGCATTAAATAAAGATTACCATAAATATGAAGAATCAGAAAAATGTTGACATATAAACATGAGAAAAACATAGAAACACACTTAGAATGAAAAGTAATGGGCACCTGGGTGGCTCAGTCAGTTGAGCGTTCGGCTCAGGTCATGATCTCGCGGTTCCTGGTTTGAGCTCTGTGTCGGGCTCTGTGCTGACAGTTAGCTCTTGAGCCTGGAGCCTGTCTTCAGATTCTGTGTCTCCCTCTCTCTCGGACCCTCCCCTGCTCACACTGTCTCTCTTTCTCAAAAATAAATAAAACATTAAAGAAGTTAAAAAAAAAAAGAAAAGAAATGACAGGTTAATTATAACTAGAAAAAAATTAAGTCACTATTCTTGATATAGTCCAGATTTAAAGGAAAATAAGAATATAATGAGAAGAGAAAAGGCAGATAGGAAAAAGAATCAAGTGTAATTTTGTGAGTTAAAAAAACAATTATTGAATAAATAATAGCATTGGATAATCTGAATAGCAGATTAGACAGAATAGAAGAAGAATTAGTGAACTTGGAAATGTGACAACTTTCTAAACTGTAAACAGAAATTCATGCTGAATGAATGTGAGATTCTTTCCAGGTTCATATATTTTCAAGTGTGGGAAAAAATGTGTGTGCGATAATTTATGAAAGAGGGTTAAAGCAGACTGTGTTGTGAAGGGTTTGAAACCCTGGTTTAATAGTTAGATTTTATTCTTAGGCATTTTGAACTGACTGTGTACCTTTAAGTCAGGGGAATGATGTGGTTAGAGCTGAACTTTATGTATTACAACATCTTTCTTCCTCCAGAAATGGAAGACTGAGTACAAAAGATTGTCTGTGTTTGGGGATCATATCGCTAAGAAAAAACATAAGCACATCTATTTAAGTAATTCACATTATTTTGCCCAGTTACTATTCAGGTATTTACTCCTTGATGAAATATTACCCACAGTCACAGCGCTGTGCTAATGGTCCTCTCTTCCCCTGCTCCAACACCCCCATAAAATACACATTGGGACAAAGCTGAGGCATTTTCAGAAAATAAACATTAAAGTGATCTTGAAACCATGATTTTCCAGGCTTGGGATCATTATCTTATCTCATGGTGTGCTATATTCCTTGGATTTGCTTGTATTCAAGCAAATTGAATAATGAATACAATTATAGCAGTAGGGAATCTGACAAGATAATCAGAAACAATCTCATAATTATGGATATGAGTTGGGCAGAGTGACAGTTCTTTACCTATGTGAAATGAAAAGGTATACTTCTGAAAATGAATTCATGATTCAGGAAAACCTGGATGAATCATTTAATTTAAAATTTTCATTTTGTTGCAAAGAAATAAGATAATTCTATGGAATGTATTGAGGACTTAAATTTAAAATGGTGGAAAGTCCTAGTGTAGAAGGGAAGAGTTCTGTTTTATGCCTAACGCCCTGGATTAATTATTGATAGCACACCCTTTCATTCTCAGAACTGGTCCTGATGGAGTTTAAAAACATTTGTTGCATCAACATGCCATAACTGGACAGTAGCATTTTGTCTCACATTAATTTCATTGAAATCATAAGGGGAAATATGTTTAAAATTTGGTTTCCCCACAATAACTTTTTTAATTTTTTTTTTAAACTTTTCATTTATTTTTGAGAGACCAAGCATGAGCAGGGAAGAGGCAGAGAGAAGAGAGAGACACAGAATCTGAAGCGGGCTCCAGGCTCCTAGCTGTCAGCACAGAGCCCGACCGGGACTGGGACTCAAGAACCACGAGATCATGACCTGAGCCAAAGTCAGATACTTAATCAACAGAGCCATCCAAAATATTCCTTTATAATTTCACAAAACTCATGGACGGTATAAATTCCTTTTAATATACTTGCCTAGGTTGATTGAGGAAACACAAGATGCTGGAGAATTCCTACAACTTCATTTGAAGAGATTAGAATCTCTGGCACAATAGTGAAGAGGAAAGACTCTGAAGCCAGGCTGCCTGACTTTGAACTCTTGTCTGCCAAGAACTGTGTGAATGACTTCCACAGTTACTGCAAAGCAAGGTCAAATGGTTTATGTAAGAATTAAATGGGTGAATCATATCAAGCTACTAGAAAGTTGTTGGCATTTTGTGAGAAGTATGTATTTACTATTATAAGATACTCTTTTCTATAGAAGACTAAGAAATTTTTTTTAAATTATATTTATTGCCAACTCTCAACCAAGTATAAATTCTGCTGGGAGGAAAAGGTAGATGATTCTGTTTCTCATACATAAGAAGACTGAAAGTATGTCCCACCAAGTGTCAGTTAACTGATCTCTAATCTTGTCAGGACTAAAAAGGCACAGCAGAAAGTCTAGGATAATTTATACAAATGTAATATCAGTCTCTATTAGGGGGGAAATATTGCTAGAAAAAGAGTAAGCCCCTGGAAAAATTATCTATGCCCATAATGCTTTAGGCTGATAGTAAAGTTTAGCTAACTATATGCCAATACAAAAATCTTTCCTTATCTGCTCACATAAAAAATCTGGAAAAGTTTGAATATATATATTTTAGTTTCCATTTAACTGATGTAAACAATATACCTTAAACAAATTTCCTGGTTTCAAGGCGAGCTACTTCAGAAAGCTTCATCTTTCTAACTTGAGGGTGAATCAGGTATGTGATATGTCTTTTTACGTTTTCCTGCATATTTGGAGCTTTAGGGGAATTTCTCAACCATGAAATGGTAGGCCAACCTGCTAAGTATAACAGAGATGAAAGAAAGAAGGGTGTGCACAAGTCCTAGCTGCTTCCTCTTGATTTCTTGGTTGGTATATGTGGGAAATAGTTACCTAATCACTTAAGCTATTATGAGTTGGGCTTTCTGATTTTTTAAGTCTTCAAATACATTTTTAAATTACTCAGGAGTTTATGAGGGCTGCAGTTAGACTTTAGATGTGCTGAAATCATAGGATTTGTAGTTGTGAATGCTGTTTGAGGATGCGTAACATGCCAAGGACTTTATAGTAGCTCCGGAGAGGAGTTTGCTGCAGCTCCAAGAACTGCATATGAGAAAATCACATAGAATGAAAAGAAAGGCTGTCAAGTACAACTGATTGAAGCAGACAATGCTAAACTTCTAAGTAGACATTTCAAGGAAAAAAAA